>BLSH010062795.1:19399-35311 GCA_018402905.1 Glandirana rugosa
TTTACTTTTGTTTGACTGAAAAACGGTCACACGTACAGATTTTGAATGACCTATGTAAACTAGTGAAACATTGGTCCTCCCGACTTACTTGTGAACCTTTAAGTATGACAAGAAATTTTCGGGACGATCAGATGGTTAATAATCAAATAGGTCAACCTAGTCACAGGGAATTAATGACAGATAATTAATAGTTATCTTATTAATAAAACCAGGAACGCCATTAGTATGAACTCCACATGGGTAATGAGTAAACCATGAGATTCGTGGGACAGCAGGGAGTCTCAAATTGGTGAACGGCTGGCGGCTAGCTGCTAACTGCCGCTGTTTCACCGAGCAAGGGCGTTTAGCGGCAGTATGCTGCGCGCGCGCTCACTATACACGTTCCCGCAGCCGCCGTCGTATGACGGCGATTTGCGGGAACGAGCCACTTTGTCGCCGTCAATCGTCGATCGGCGGTCGGCAAGTGGTTAAACTCTGAGGGACGACAGGGTGCTTAGAGTACCAAATGAGTAATGGGTACACCTCAAGTATGATTACCGCAAGGACCAAAATAATTATTCTATTGATAATTAATAGACAGTAATTAAGGGACACTGATCCAACTGGATAAACTAATAATTGGTAGACTAGCAGGGCTTTTAAAGAACAGTATGAATTTCCAAGTGTTCATTCAGCCCTCCTGGTTACAAAGTGATCAAATGTATCCAGTAAGTTTTAGACATGCACACTGGCAAAAAGTCAGTTTGTTTTCATTTCATTTGTTTTGTTTTTTTTTTTAATTTTGAATATTCGGAAAGTTGAAAATTGCGAAAATTTTAAATTTGAAAATTCTGAATTTTGAAAATTTGGAAATTCGGAAATTTCGAAAATTTGGAAATTCAAAAATTCAGAAATTCGAAAGTTCGGAAATTCGAAAATTCGGAAAATTCGAACATATACAAAATAATAACCAACTAATAATAACTATTAAATGATAGGTATTGGAATTTCCTTTCAAATTTGGCTGTTACTGAACGTAACAAATACAAATTTATCTGAAGTTATGAATTATCCAAAATAACGAATGCCGTATCTAAACAAATGGAACAGAACAAATTAATAATAAATAATAATAATAATAGTAAAAAGTTGTTATTATTATTATTACTGTTAATTATTATTATTAATTCATTACATTCCATTCGTTTAGATACGGCATTTATTTATTTTCGGATAATTCGTAACAGGCAAATTTGAAAGGAAATTCCATTATCTATAATTTAATAGTTAAGTTATTATTAGTTAGTTATTATTTCAGATTTTCAAATTTTTGGGTTTTTGAATTTTCGGATTTTCGTTCTTATTTTTGTATTTTGGTTCTATTGAATTTTCCAGATTTTCATTCTTATTTTCGGATTTCCGAATTTTTGAATTTTCGAGTTTCGAATTTCGAATGTTCAGATTTCCAAATTTCCGAATTTTCTAATTTCCAAATTTTCGAAGGTCCACATTCTCGAATTTCCAATTTGCACATGTCTAGTAAGCTTTTTGTAGCACACAGGCGCTCAAACCTTTCTGCCTTAGGCAAATTCTGGGGGATGGCTTCTATAACCCAAACTGTTAGTCCCTCAGAAGATTTGTGGTGGAACTCAGAGAAGTGTCTGGGTACTTGTGTTGGGCGAATGGTTCGGGCCGAGCAAATCGCCTGTTCACCCACCCAGCGAACAACTGAATTTATGGGGAGCTCAGTGGGATGTGTGCTACACAGTGCATTCTAAGTTCTAATTGGGCAAAGTTTTGCTCAATCAGGTCATAGTGAATAGCTTGCTGTTAAGGAGCCGCTGCATTCTTAACAATTGATGAGTCATCAGCTGTCAACGTGCTTCCCCGCTCACAGCTGAATGAAAAAAAAACATTGCCGGCAACAGAAAAACCATACCAGGCCACATGCTCTCAACATAAGGGGGCTTCTTTGGGGCCCACCCAAAAGCACCTTGTCCCCATGTTGATTCAGACAAGGACCTCTTCCCCACAACCCTGGGCTGTGGTTATGGGGGTCGGTGGTCAAAGGGCTTATCCAAATCTGGAAGCCCCCTTTAACAAGTGGGCCCCCAGATCTCACCCCCCACCTATGTGAATGAGTTTGGGGTACATAGCCCTACCCATTCACCAATAAAGTGTCAAAAAGAAATATAAACACACACATAGTATTTGACAATTCCTTTATTAAAAATAAAAAAACTATGTCCCTCGATATAGATCCAACGTCAATCATTATGCTGACACAGTCACCGCCGGACCGGAAATACTCATTCACATGGGCTGGCCGGGATCTGGGGGCACCCTTATTAAAGGGGGCTTCCAGATTCCGATAAGCCCCCTGCCCACAGACCCCCATAACCACAGCCCAGGGTTGTTGGGAAGAGGCCTTTCTCTGAATCAACATGGGTACAAGGTGCTTTGGACCCTTTGATGTTCTCCAAACCTCTTCCTAACATTACGGATAATGCGGCCAACATAGAGCAGATTACATGGGCAAAACAGACAGTATATGACATATTCGGAGGAATAAGTGTAGAAGTCAGAAATCTGGAAAGTTTTGCCATTGGTGTTAAATTCTATTTTGCCATGTTGAACATGTTTACAAGTAAGGCAACCTGGTTTCCTACACTGGAACATACCTTTGGTGTTCAAAAATGTAAGTTGAGGGCTAATCTTAGTAGAAATGAATTTACCAGGAGCAATTTGGCATTTTAAATTATGGGCCTGTCTATATGAGATCTTTGGTTTTGTAGTGAGGGAATTCTGAAGATGGGGTCCTCCGTGGACCAATGTTTCTGCATGATATGTTCCATGTTTCCAAACTGAGAGTGAAACTGAATGATGAATCTTATTGGTTGTCTGAAAGGCTCAGATAGGGAATGGTTGCTAGTTTGTGGGTTCTCTGTAAGATAAAGATGATAGGCTTCGGGGGTGTGGTTTGCCCACGCTGCTAATGGACGCCAGCCTCTAGAACTCTGGAGCGAGGGGGAAAACAGCAACGGAGACCCGAGAAAAGCACCCAAATCAGCCTGAATCTGCAGCCCAGACATCGCTCACAGGATGTCACGGAAGAGGATGGAAGAACGGCGCCTGTAGAAGGTGACAGAATTTTTAATCTGGACACCACGCGGCGGCGGCAAAGATGGCGCTGGCTCCCTGCTCTCAGCTGTCTCCCACAACAGCTCAGACCACTACACGGACCTTCCGGATGAGATGCAAGGCTCCGGACCCCCTGGGGCTTTTTATTTATTTTTATTTATTTTAGGTACTTATATAGCGCCGTCAATTTACGCAGAGCTTTACATATACATTGTGAATTCACATCAGTCCCTACCCTCAAGGAGCTTACAATCTAAGGTCCCTAACTCTTCACCCCGATTGCCGTCGCCTCCGACGAGCCCACACAATGCCAGGCCAGCTAAGGTGTGGATGCACCTGGATGAACACACCAATGGCCTGGTGAGTCAGGGGGAAACCCTAACCATCCCTAGCAGCTCCCTAAATGCATCCATCACCTCCTTCCCCACATGTGACCAGCCAGTGATGTACACGCTGCTCAAAGACATGCTTGTGGCACTGCAGTAGTCCCTTCACGCAAATTTCTCCCTACTAACATAGAGAGTCTCAGCAGAAATCTCCTCCCTAGGAGACAGGGTAAATGTAGTGGAGAATGCAGTCAGCGACATAACTAACACAGTGAATGACCTGGTTGACGCTAACGATAATAGTGTAGAAGAGAGACATTGGTTGCGGGCAAAAATTGAGGACCTGAAGGACCGCTCTAGACACAACAATTTGAAGATAAAGGGGATCCCCGAATCAGTGACAACCCAAGATTTAAACAAATATGCCATTGACTTCTTTCTTGTCCCTCTACTGGACCTCCAGCCCATCAAACTGTCCATCGATCGTATACACCATCTTCCAAAGCCGTCATTTCTCCCAGAAACAGTACCTAGAGATTTACTCATGAGAGTCCATTTTTACACAACAAAAGAGCACATCCTAAAAAAGTCCAGAACACTGGGGAAACTCCCAGAACCATACGACAGCATCCACATTTATGCGGACTTGTCCAAATATATTATGGACCTCAGACATCAGCTCAATACCATTACCAAGGGAGGAGGAAACATAGTATTGGCTACAAATGGGGCACCCCACTAAGCTGTCCATAGAAAGAAATAGTAGATCCATTTCCATCACCTCACTCGAGTCAGGCCTCGCCTTACTCAAGGAATGGGATATCATACCTGACCCTCAACCTATACCTAACCAACGAAAGGTCCAAGGTCCAGGCCCACCCCTGTTGCACAAGGCTAACCAAAATTTCCATCCCAAATTTTAAAGGGTCACAAACAACTTATAAAAGGCAACGTTATTCCCCCTCTGATAGCCTCGTAATTGCAGAGCTAAACTGGTGTGAGCTGTTTCCTCCACCTCAAAATATGGAGCTCCAAACTCGAAATCCTAGCTGCAATGTTTCTATTTACCTATTTGTTTTTCTTTTTTCTCTTCTACTTTCTCCCTCCCTCGCCTGCACAACATCACGCACCCTGGACACAAATACATCCACCAGAAGAAGCAGAACAGCATTACCAGATATCCAAGGGGCCCCCAACACTGCAAAATTGGAAACCGTCAAAAAACAGTAAGCAAAAACGACACACAGCATCTACATAAACCACCATGGGTACCAAAATAGTCTCCAATCAACACTAAAGGCCTTAATCACCCATCCATGTGGCAAACCACCTTGAAAGCAGGTGGCGATATAATATGTGCCCAGGAAACCCACTTTAAACGAGACGCTATCCCAAGGTTCCAACACAAATTCTTTCCCCACATTTTCATGGCATGGGGCCCAGAAAAGAAAAGGGGAGTTGCAATTGCTGTCAAAAATTAAATTGACTTCCAGCTTTTGGAACTAATAGCAGACCCGGATGGACGCTATCTGATCTTAACTTGCACGCTAAACTCTGCGCTGACTACACTGGCCTGTATCTATGCCCCAAACACCAGGCAAAGCTCATTCCTCAACAAACTAATAAGGAAAATCAGGAAAGCTCAAAAGGGATCACTTATAATCTGCAGGGACTTTAACATAGCTCCTGACTTCGGCCTAGACAATAAGAGTCCCAGACACACGTCACCAATGGAAAGATTTCTCCAAGCAAATGACCTATATGATGTGTGGAGATGTCACCATACCATGGAGAAGGATTACACATTCCACTCAGCAGCACACAACTTCTACTCACGGATCATCCCCCACTGAAGATACCCATTACTATTATTCGTTACCTCATTCCTGATTTCAACCTCAGTCCTTGGACCAAAGACCCCTCTTCACCAGCTTTGTTTTATGGTGTAGTTACACCGGAAGTTATGTTAAGGTAGTCATCTTAATGTTAATTTAATATACCTTTAAATGTTGGACAACTATTGCATCTGTATCTGTCCTCTTGTGCCTCTGCAATTGTGAGAAAATTACAATAAAAACTATTGAAACTAAACAAAAGATTATAGGCTTCATTTACCAGTGGACTGGGATAGTCTTTTTCTAGAAATTTCTGTGTCATCAATTGACCATGTATCACATAGTCTGAGTCACGAGTACAGTTGTGCCTAAGACGATTAAACTTAATTAAAATTGTTTTTTAGGGATGTTGTCTTTCCATTTGGGGTGGTGACAACTTCCATAATGTAAGTATGAGTTGCCAGCAGTAGATTTAGTGTAGTTTTAGCCATAGATGACATTACCCTCCTGACACAACTCTAGATCTAAGAAGGCCAGTTTATCGGCATCTTGTACGAATGTAGAAGAGAGGCTCATGTTGTTATTATTACAGTGCACCTCAAAAATGTCTATGGATGTAGGGGACCATCGGATATGATCACAACATCATCAATGTAGAGACCATAGATGATAATATGTGCACCATAAGGATTGTAGGTCCAGATATATTGTTCCCACAGACCCATGGCAAGGTTGGCATAACTCCATAACTCAGAGCAATATTTGCCCCATGGCTGTGCCATGGTCTGTAGGTAGAACTCTCCGTTTAACTCAAAATAATTGTAAGTAAGGAACAATTCTAAGGCTTCAAGAATGAAATAGATCTGTCTCTGATTAAGAAGGGGGGCCCTCACTTCCGGTTCCGGCGCCTGATGAGGAAGGAGTGAAGAGCAACTTTCTAATAGATAGATAAATAGAAAGTCTTAGTCACTATTCTTGGGAACCCACATATCATTTGGTTCATTAAAATGGTCCTGCTGCTGGCCAGTTTTACACTCCTATATAATCTGCAGTCTCTCAATTCTTAATGAGAGCCTGATAGAAATTGTCCAGCGGCAGGACAATGAAAACAGGAACAGACGCAGCAAACTACTAGCCAATAACTATTCAAGATGAATTGAAATAACCTTCAAAAGATTCATCTTTTGGGTTAGGGCTCACAAACCCTTGGGGAATCAGACCCCCCACAGATTCACCTATCACTAATCTTCATCTATCAGTTTTCTCCTTTGATTCCTCATGGGATTTGACATACTGTATATAAAATAAAACATTGTTTTTCAAATCTATTAAACACAAAATTCTAATTAAAATAATTTTTTTCACTAAAACTTTATTTACTTCGTCAGGCCCCTGCCTCCATATTACCGGTATTTTCTGACTATCCGTTTTGCCATCAATGAAATTAATAAAGACCCGACAATTTTACCAAATATAACTCTGGGATATCATATGTATGATTCATGTGCTGACAATAGGAAAGCTGTGAAAAGTGTCTTACAGATCTTATCTGGACCAGGACAGACGGTGCCAAATTATTCCTGTAGAATGCAAGGCAACTTAGTTGGTTTTATTGGGGACCAAAACTCTGTAACCACAGTGAACATTGCACATATACTGGCTCTGTATAGATACACGCAAGTATGGAAATGATTTCTCTGCAACTCTTGTTTTAACATTAATCCCTAAAGCCCATATTTTTATTTTTACTCCAATATTTTCACCTGGTGATCCTGCCAGTAAAACATTTTTAGAGTGACTGTCTTAGAGTGACTATGCTCACTAATGGAACTGACTCTATAGAGGACCAGCATGTCCTTTAGGACAAGAAATGTTTTAGGACTACAGAACACTCATCATCTCCATAAAATAGAGGGAAGTGAGACAGTGCCTAGCATAGCAGTCAATCACATGGTCATCCACTGTTGCAAGGATGGGAGAGTAATGCCAATAATTCAATGGATCTCCAAGATGTCTTGTTTCAGTGGCAGCTGTTGAGAAGAAAGGGTCTATGTTGGAGTGCCAGTAAGGTATATAGAGGTCAAGACAGTGGAGGCTGGTGAAGTTTTAGGATGGGGGGGCGCCAGTCCCCGCCCTTCCTTCTTGTCCAATCCCACTTATCATAAGCCCCACCCCTTATAAACTCCACCCACTCCACCCCCTGTATTCCAGATATTGTGTCAGGAGTATACAGCCCAGCATTACAGGACAGAGTATACAGCCCAGCATCACAAGACCGAGTATAGAGCCCAGCATCACAGGACAGAGTATACACCCATCATCACAGGACACAGTATACAGCTCAGCATCACAGGCCAGAGTATACAGCTCAACATCACAGGACACAGTATACAGCTCAGCATCACAGGACAGAGTATACAGCCCAGCATCACAGAACACAGTATACAACAAGCATCACAGGCCAGAGTATCAGCCAGCATTACAGGTAGGATATATAGCCAGTATCACAGGGAGGGTTATGTAGCCAGTATCACAGGTAGGGGTATAGCCAGTATCACAGAGAGGGGTATAGCAAGGATCACTGGTAGGAGTATAGCCAGTATCACAGGGAGGGGTATGTAGCCAGTATCACAGGGAGGGGTATGTAGCCAGTATCACAGGGAGGGATATAGCCAGTATGACAGGTAGGGGTATAGCCAGTATCACAGGGAGGGGTATAGCCAGTATGACAGGTAGGGGTATAGCCAGTATCACAGGTAGGGGTATAGCCAGTATCACAGGGAGGGGTATGTAGCCAGTATCACAGGGAGGGGTATGTAGCCAGTATCACAAGTAGGGGTATGTAGTCATTATCACAGGGAGGGGTATGTAGCCAATATCACAGAGAGGGGTATAGCAAGGATCACATGGAGGGGTATGTAGCCAGAGCACAGCACCCCCAACCCCCCGCCGTGAGACTCGTGGCACTGATAGCAGCACCCAAACCCCCCCGCGGTTTTAAAAAACAGCATGGCACTTACTGCTGTGTGTCCTCCACAGTGTAGGGCAGTGTAAAGTGGCGGCTGCTGTCTCCTCCGCTGTGTGCCCTTGTCCGTTCCTCAGTGTAGGGCAGCAGCAGTGGAACCTTCTCCTCTCTTCTTTGTGTCTCCCAGTCCTTAGCACCAGGCATCCAATAGGATCGCCTGGTGCTTTGGCCAATCGGGAAACAGGTCTCACAGACCTGGCTCCTGATTGGCAGGGAGGCACTGCAGTGTGAAAATAGCAAAAATTAATTTTCTATTGTCACACAATCGGGTGGGATCGGGGCGCTCCCTCTGCGCCCCGAGCCCACCCTTTTTTGAAGCCTATTAGAGCCTCCGGCTCTAGTCAGGTGCTTCAAAAAAAAAAAACCTCCTCCCACCCCTGCCATGGGACTCCATGCGTCTGGTGTCCTGAAAGTGGCCGGGCACATGGATGGGGGGGAGGAGGCAGGTATAGGTGGTGCAGCGCCAGTGTGCCCTTAATGCACGGGCCGCCCCTGGGTCAGGAGATGGTCTTTGCAGAGACAGGGTCACTTCAATGGCACTGTCCTGTTTAAGCATGGTGACACTATCTCTTAAATTGTAATTATGCAAAAATCAAATTGACTTGAGGAAAAAAAAGTCAAGATTTAGGTTGCTATATCGGTACATTTTCAAAAAATCCAATAACTTTATATTATAGGTCAGTTACGGTGCAACCAGTTATGTTCTCAGTAACAGAAATACCTACCCAACATTTTTCAGGACGGTTCAAAGCAACCAGGCCATTTTTTTCTTATTATCAGGTCTTCTCCAATACTTTGGCTGGACATGGGTTGGAGTTCTATCTTCTGATGATGACAGTGGTAATGAGGAAACCCAACTTCTGACCCAATATCTAACCATGAAGAGTATTTGTGTTGCCTACATGATCAAGATAAAGCTGGAAATTATGAGTGTTACAGAGAAATTTTTTATAAATAGCATTGAGATCATTAGAAAGTCATCTGCTCAGGTTATAATTCTTTGTGGGACATTTTCTTCATTTATGGCTGATTTTTTAAAAGAAGTGCGCCATGTGCTGTGTGATAAGACATTCGTTTTTGGACCAATATTTGCCTCCAAAACATTTCTTGTGGAACATTACAGAGAAGCCCTTGAAGGGAGTTTGGCTGTAGAATTTTATAATCTGCCCATTCCTGATATGAAGAGTTTCTATGACAGTTTTCAGGTTGTGAACCATCCTCAGGACTCATTACTGGAACACATATGGCTGCTATATCTACACTGTTCAGGAATAAATGAGCCACGTAATAAATTTTATAGTAGAATATATCGGTTACCACTTTACAACTGCTCTGGTGCTGAACGTGTCACTGAATTTATTAGCTTTAATAGCCTGGGTGTAACTGATCGAGTTTATAAAGCAGTTTATTCATTGGCTCATGCTCTACACAACATGTATCTGTCTCCAGGTAGAGAGATTCAAGATAAAATAACCCGGGCACATAACTACCCACATCAGGTTAGCAATGACATTATTATGAAAGTTAAGTACATTGCACATGATGTACTATATATATCTACATATCTATATTATGTGTAGATATAGATAGTAGATCAATTATAGATAATTTATTAAAGTCTATATTAATATGATTTTTTTCAATAAATTCTAGATCATCCTTCAACTTTTTTTTTTCTTACAAAATTCCCACAATAATGTGGGAAGATGATAATCTGAGTTATGAATACTTTTGTCTTGCTGTCCAACCACTAGGAGGTTTATTGGTGCAAGTGGTGCAAACTGGGGAAGGATATAAATATTTGGGATGACCTTGGAAGGTCTCTTCTAGGGCTTAGAATGTTGGCTGTTTGAAAATTCAGTCAAAATCTAAACTTTTGGAAAAATTGGTGGGAACTGCTCCGTCGAAACAACTATCACTGGCCAAAGTCTTGCTCTTGACATATGGTCAGCTGCTGACATTGGCCACTGATGGTTTTGTACAATGTGGCAGCTCACACAATAATCTAGTTTGCTTTTATATTATTCAATAGCTTACTAACAGCAGTAACCCAATATGGTTAGTTTGCCCCCCCCCCCAAAAAAAAGGCTTAATTAGGTTAGTTTTCAAAAAGAACTGTATTAGTGACAGACCATAATTGAGCGCAGGAAGAGCCAGGCACTATATATATAAAATCCATCAGTGCTGTATGTACTTTGAAAAAATTAAACTAACACTATCAACTTCATACATATTGCCAAACAGTGTAAAAACATGTCACTTAGTTGAGAGTTTGGTCTTAAACGTTTGGAAATTTTGGCAGGAATTAGAAAGAAGGCTTAGTCATTAGGATGAGCAGAAACCAAAGAGCATAAGTAAACATCCATTTCCTGAATAACCCCCTTAGTTTCCCCATTGTATTGAGGGTGGTATAAAGAAGCAAAATCCAAGGCAATATTAAGAGACCTGTAGAAGGCCTTCCAAAAAAGACCGTAGATACATTTTTTGGACCTATCAGAGACATGGTTAGATGGAACCCTATGGAGGCAGAAGAGGTCACAGACAAAGATGGAAATCAAGTCAGGAATAGAGTGAAGGCCAGGAGTAAAAATATAAATGAGCCATCTTGGAAAATCGATCAATGACAACCCAAATTGCAGCATTGTTTCTTGAAGGTGGAAGAGTCATGAAAATGTCCATGACTATATTGGACCAAGGTTTATTAGAAACAGGTAAGGGCACAAAGACTAGCAGTGGCTTCAGTAGAGGACTTGGACTTTAACATATTCTTGAACATCAGAATAAAGAGTAGGTCACCAATAGTGGTGAATGATTACAAGGAGGGAAGCCAGAATGACCAGCAAGCTTGGAAATATGACCCCAATAAAGAATTGTGTGCTTCAATTCAACTGGTACACATCTCTTACTCAGAGGGATTTGAAATTTCTGAGTGGCTGAAAGAACACCACTGCAGGTGGAAAAAATCATTTTGGGTCTTGATACAGTCTCCCAACATGAGTATCAAAAGTGTGTCAGTAACCCAGTTTGTGGATGATAGTAAAATTAAAGTGGGGAAAAATATATTCCACCTGTCTTGTCTTGGATTCATCTGGCATTCTGCAAATATGGCAGATTTTTGTGATCTGTCAAAATTGCTATGCAATGCGGAGAGCTTTCCGTGAGGCGACACTTTTCTTCTAAAAGTTTGATTGCAAGGAGTTCCTGACCGTAGGCAGTGTGTAATTTTTCTACACTGGGTTGAAAAGTTGATGTTTATCTTCAGAAGATTGGAGAATCACAGGTACTACTCCTACTGAGGAGGCGTCTACCTCAAGAAAGAAGGGTATTATGCCTGGGCTTGTTTTTGGTGGGAATCCTTCTTATTGCTCTCTTTAGGTTGTCATGAAACAAATGAGATTACACAACAAAGCAAAGTCATGAGCCTAGTCGGATTTATAAAATGTTGCATGTATGCCTTGATTACATTTGTTGTGTATTTTTTTTTCTTTTAATGAATATATATCAGCTTATATATTGGATTAGATAGGTCTCTGTAATGAATTTGTAGCCTCCTAAATTCCTTGTCCTTCCACAATAGCCAGTTATAGGCTGCTTTCTGCAGAAGCACCAGAACTATATGAAGGGTTTCTTTTTTTTTTATTCATTAGCTTCACTATTGGGTCAAAAATCTGAGAGGCTTAAAGGGGAATCTCCTTTTTCATGAAAATGGGGAACTGACCACAACATTCAAAATTGTGAACTGGAAGACCTTAAACAATGGTTCTATAATTTTAAATCGAGTTGGCAAGACCTTCATGACAAATGGATCTTGGCAGAATTTCTCCATCCGGGCTGAGAAAATACTGTGGAAAAGTGGAATTAATAAGGTTGGAGATGGTGTTATTATTCCATAAGAAATTGTTGTTGTTATCCTGAGACAAAATCAGTCATATTAGTTGAAGAAAGTCAATAGGAACATAACCATTTCTAGTAGAATTATGTTTAGGACAGCAGAAACCTTTTGAAGAAGATGATCATTGTTTTTTAACAAATGCAACAAACCAATGTATTCCTCTTTAAAAGAATAACTCCAGCCAAAAATAAGATGAAAAAGGAATAGCCAATAGAAGTATAAAAATAATAAAACTAGATTTTGCTATAGTATTCAGCTTCAATTCAGAGATCCAGCTTCAATACAGAGATTTGCTTTGATTTGCTGTGACTTGCTTCGAGTCACTTCAAGCTGCTGCTTAGTTATTTTTTCATAGAAATAGAAAAGTAAATGCAACCAATAAGCAATACACATGTACACAAACCTTTACATTGATGAAAAATGAAAAAATATATACGGTATTCTCCTGTGGACAATAGGAATGAGCTGATTTGACTAGGGATGAACTGCCATTGGTTCAGCTGGAGCATTGTTCAGATGCCAAATCATACGGAAAGTAACAGAAGGATGATTAAGAATGCCCATTTACTGGGCTAATAAGCAGGACATCAAACAGGAACAATTCTTGGTTACATACTGTATGTTAATTCATGTTTATACAAAGCATATAGTTTATTGTTATTGCTATTTTAGGGCTGTAAACATTGTTTGAGTATGAATATAGAGAAAAGTAAGCATCTCTTGTGAATCCTTATAGACAATTTCCTCATTTTCAGATCCCTAAGTCTCAGTGTTCTGAGAACTGTTTGCCAGGAACCAGGAAAGTCCCGAGGTCTGGAATCCACTTCTGCTGCTATGACTGTGTCCAGTGCTCGGAGGGGGAGATATCCAATGTCAGCGGTATATGGAAATTTATACACAGATGTTGTTTCTTCCATAAACAAAGAGTAGAGAGGCACCTGGCTGGCTTTCAAATGGCCTCCACATACAGCCAGGTTCCTCCTCCACATACAGGTAGCAGGCCATTACAGGTTGTTCATGTTCAGCCCAAACCAATGCTGCCATGTACACAAATGTTGGTCTAAGACCTCTTCTTTCCATCCTCCTGGCTTTTATGCAGTCAACCCCCTTTTACTGATAGTAGTAGCTACATACCTGATCCACAATTAAACTTCCAAGACACAGATGACCAGGTTTGCACCAGTAAAATACACTTCTCATTCCACTCCCCAGGTATTGACTGTGTTAGACACTTCACTCCATTAAATTATCATGCAAAGGCTTCTTGTTTGGATGAAACTCTTTTACTGGCATAGGTCAGCATACAGAACAAAACAATCCAAATGATGGCATTGCTATTCTTGAAATAATGGCTTAAGGTCAGAAGTGCTTAAGGGATGTATAGCACCGGGTAACATATCTGTGTCGGCAGCTCATACTTTATCTAGTGGTTTGCGCATTAGTTCTATTGCTTTCTATACCGGGTAACTTGTAGCTTCCTGCTTGCTTAGGATTTTTGCATAGTCCTGACTACTTCTGACTGGAGTGGACTACAAGGGGCAACATCTGTCTCTCTGTAGGATTCTTACCCAGCTTCTCTCAGTAACAGTTCTTTTCTCCATTCCCCTTTCTGAGAGTTAGGCCAGCCATAGACGATTTGAACCTCGTATCGGCAGGCTGAATGTACCAAGTTGATCAATCTATCAACTTGAGTATAACCAACCTGCCGTATTTACTTCCGCTGCAATAGCTGCTAGCAATAATCATTGTCCCTGGTCGGGGCGGATTTCTATTCCATTCTTAAAATGTCTCAGCAGAAGGGATTGTCACAGCACTGCCTGTGTTGATAGGGGAATCATGCAAATTTCTTTCTTGTAACTACCATCTATGGCCTGCCTTAGTAGAGATGGTTGAAATTGTGGAGGGTATCCCCCAGAAGCCCTTCCACTGAAAGTAATAGCATGAACACCACAGGCAGCCTTCATCTTTCTTTGGTTCACAGCTAAGACCTACACATTTAAATCAGGTTCATTTCTGAAAAAGGGAATAGATAGCAAAGATATGGTCATCTAGCCTACAACAAGACAAATACTGTATATTCTTCATGTTGTACAGAGTATTGATTTCATGCTTGGAAGCTTGTTGTACAGGGTGGGCCATTTATATGGACACACCTTAATAAAATGGGAATGGTTGGTGATATTAATGTCCTGTTTGTGGCACATTAGTATATGTGAGGGGGGAAACTTTTCAAGATGGGTGGTGACCATGGCGGCCATTTTGAAGTTGGCCATTTTTAATCCAACTTTTGTTTTTTCAATAGGAAGAGGGTCATGTGACACATCAAACTTATTGGGAATTTCACAAGAAAAACAATGGTATACTTGGTTTTAACGTAACTTTATTCTTTCATGAGTTATTTACAAGTTTCTGACCACTTATAAAATGTGTTCAATGTGCTGCCCATTGTGTTGGATTGTCAATGCAACCCTCTTCTCCCACTCTTCACACACTGATAGCAACACCGCAGGAGAAATGCTAGCACAGGCTTCCAGTATCCGTAGTTTCAGGTGCTGCACATCTCGTTATTAGGATCCTTAATACGTGTTGGTGGTTCCTGGTACGGTGTTTCTCCCAAGCTTGTGTTGCATACGTTACAGATCTTTTCTTGTTGTGTCATTGTATCATAACTAGTAAGATCTGGCGTTTTTGCCTCCCTTTTCTCTCTATTTTGGCTTTAATTCTGTGAGTTATTGTTTGAAGTGATGTTTGCCTTTTGACGTACTTCCACTCTTAGATGCGATACACATGCCGATCTGGCTCTGAAATCGCACATCTTTTACAGATCTCATAGTCTTCTTTCATGATAGCTATATGTACGGTTCCTATATTATAGATGTTTTTCCTATATCATTGTCTAGCTACATACAGCCTCTATACAACCTTTTTGTTTTTGTTTTTGTTTTTGTTTTGGTTTGTTTTTATGATAATTTTTGTATTGTCCATTCATGATTCTAGTCCCTCTTATGATTGTATTCCCGGCGGTAGTTGGTTTTCATCATCATCCCGCAGGGAAATCGATATTGATCAATCCTCTGGGTTTGTTCATTCTTTACTGTGTTTTCTTGGGTGATTTATATCTGACATATATAGTAAAGTGCTAGAGATGCAACAATAGTTTCGATATAAAGACAATAGAACGAACATATATATGGTTTAACGATTTTATAATCGATCTGGATGTTCTCCGACGCCCCTCCCGTGGGTTTTTCATTTTTCATTTTTTATTATTTATTTATTATTTTTTCCTTATTTGTCCTTTGGTGATTTTTCTATGACCAAAAGGAGGATTTTATATTGGGATATGCTTATCATAATATACGTTCATTGATTTACGGGAGGATTGATTGGAGTTTTTGCGGTGTGACTCTCACTTGGACACAGGGCGCTGAGGGTGTATCTTTCGGATATGTTATACTGAGATGAGCACTATATGGGTGTTGGATATTTATTACCCTTAGCTCTTTTTAAATTTTCTCAGTCATATTCGTGCCATCAGGTCTAGTGTCTTGATGTTTGGAACACACGCATAACCTCCATTCAAAAAATGTTTCCGGTTTTTCTGTTGTTTTTAGTTTTTTCCCTCACCTTTCGTTCCCCAGCCCGTTTCCATCTGTTAAAAGGGACATATATATAGATAAGTCAGGAACATGTGTGTGTATGTGTATACCCATT
>BLSH010062825.1:17877-31638 GCA_018402905.1 Glandirana rugosa
CAAAGAGGTATAATCCTCCAGATAACATACCACACCCTGACGGAAACACCGGATCCGGATTTGTTATGGACAAACCTTTCCGTTACAGGGAAAAATTGGGTTTGTTTAGAATACTATATTCTAACGTCAAATCGTTACACACTGAAGTCTTGACCATACCCCTCTCTAGACTTGTCCATATTCTACGATCCATCCTCCCAGTAGAACTGGCGTAAATAGGAGGGTTCGGTCCTCTCAGGTACCCAACTGGTCAATCGGTCTAGTCAACTATTCAAGAACTACTCCCCACCCATCAATAGGGGCATGTTATCTAGTTTCCTCCCCCAATCCAATTATTGATTCATTCCCTAGCTCACCCATAAGGTATTCTTCCCCTTCACCAGGGCGAAATCTCAAGCTCTCAATATTTCAACCCCCCCCCCCCCCCCAGCCATGGTGGAAAGACTGCGGGACCACTTCCCCTTCTTATGGAATACCCACTCGATCCCTTACTTAGTTATTAACCTAACCCCCTCCTTTGATCTATTGTACGGGGATAACTACCCACCCCTCATCAAGAACTTATCAACTGATCTGGCTAACTGGTCAACCCATGGACTCTCCTGGCTTGGGAGGATAAATGCGGTCAAGATGACCCTCCTACCTAGCATCTTATACCTGTTCAGATCTCTCCCCATACCAGTTCTGAAGTCACACATTGCTAAACTGCAATCTTATATCATAAGATTTGTTTGGGTTAAAAAGGGACATTGCCTTTCCAAACAGGTATTGTTTAGGCCTAGGCCACAAAGGCAGTCCCACACCATACAATAGACCTCCTAATATGGAGAAACTCCAAATCTTGACTGCCTATTCTTGCCACAACACTTTTTCACTCTTTGGCCATATGTTACTCGTTACACAATCCCATAAAATAACCTCTATTTGACACCCTTTAGACTATATCTTCAACAATCCTCACTCCACTCCTGGGAATGATATATGAGCCTTCAAATGGTGGACGGACAAAGGTCTTTATAGAATAGGCCACTTTTTTAATCCCTCAGGACCTATATCCTTGAGCCATTTTATCAGTAAGTTTGAGATGCCACCCTCAGAGTAATTCCGGTTTAGCCAAATCTCTTTATGGACTACAAAACCGACTGCATTGTCGGTCACTCCATATAAACAGTGGTGCTCCAAACTTACAGAGATACGAGGTGGTATCTCTCTAATCTACATAGCACTTGCAGAGCCTTCTGAAAAAGCCTCCTATATGTTGGGTTGGGAAAGAGCTCTTATCTTTTAATGGGATCTAAATAAATGGCACCATTGCTTGGAACGCTCCTCTAGAGGTCTACAGGACGTCTCTTTGGTCAAAGCCAACCTAAAAGTCATGACCCGTTGGTATATAGTACCTACCCGCATAGTTAAAATATACCCCCAGGCCGTGCCACTATGTTTTCGCAATTGTGGACATTCGGGTTACTTATTACACATCTTCTGGGAATGTCCCAGCATACAGAGCTTCTGGAATCAGATATTTTATCTGATCAGAGGGGTCACTGGTGAAGCACTGGCTCAGGATCCCAGGGTTGCTCTCCTCAACCACCGACCACCTAAAATCTCTAAGTTCACCCAAGCATTGATTCATTTTATTTTGCTCGGTGCCAAAATTACAATAGCCAAAGCTTGGAAAAGTCCAGCTGTCTTGGGTGGAAATGAACCATGATTGGATAAAACAGTATATAACATGAAAACTTAAACCAGCCTTGTTTTCAGCAGCGCTACACATGCAAAATATAACAATTTAAGGTGCATCAGTATGTAAAGTGATCATCAATTGACATCAATACAAAGTGCAAAAAAATTGAAAAAATGAAGAGCTGTAATAAACATATAGAGTGCATGTGCTCAAAGTCCAATCGTGGTGAAATTAACAATCAATGTCCACAAAAGTACTTCTCTTCCTCCACCAATATCACCATGTGTAAAACATAAACACATTGAGGCTCACCAGATGTATCATGTTCAGTCGGCATATCAAATAAGCAAAGCTCCCTGTTGTCTCCGTATTCCCTTCAGAAACAGTGCTCATAACATGGGGGAGTAAAAAAGAAAGCCTCCCATAGTGTATTATTTAAAACATCTGGACTTTAATTTCAAATAAAATGCACTTGCATGTAAAACATAGGTCAACAGCCATTCAGATCCAAAACATTGTGTGGTGTGTAACCGGTGCCAGACCGCCGCTCACTCACATAACTCTGCGGTGTCTCCACCAGCTCCTACCATTCAACTGAGTCGTCGTATGGCCAAGCCCCTGACGTGTTTCATCACTTCTGACTTGGTCACAGGGGTTGGCCATACGACGCAACGACTCCTCTTTAAACAACGGCTCTCAAGTTCCACTAGATGGCGTGGAACACCTATTCCTTCATTTCTTTGGTATATGCACACACGGATAACATGCCTGTCAGTGCATTTAACCCTTCCTCCTCCAACCATACTGAAAATTTGCAGGAAGGATAGGAACTTTCTGCAAATTTTCAGTATGTTTGGGGGAGGAAGGGTTAAATGCACTGACGGACGTGTTATCCGTGTGTGCATATACCAAAGGAATGAAGGAAGAGATGTCCCACACCATCTAGTGGAACTTGGGAGCCATTGTTTAACCACTTGACCACTGGGCACTTAAACCCCCTTAACAACCAGACCAATTTTCAGCTTTCAGTGCTCTCACATTTTGAATGACAATTACTCAGTCATGCAACACTGTACCCATATTAAATTTGCATCCTTTTTTTCACACAAATAGAGCTTTCTTTTGGTGGTATTTAATCAACGCTGGGTTTTTTATTTTTTGCGCTAGATTTAAAAAAAGACCGAAAATTTTGTAAAAAAATGAATTTTTCTTCGTTTCTGTTATAAAATTTTGCAAATAGTAATTTTTCTTCATAAATTTTGGCCAAAATTTATACTGCTACATATCTTTGGTAAAAAAAAAATAGTGGATATTATTTGGTCTGTGTGAAAGTTATAGAGTCTACAAGCTATGGTGCCAATGAACATTGATCACACCTGATGTACTGACGGCCTATCTAATTTCCTGAGACCCTAACAAGCCAGGAAAGTACAAATACCCCCCAAATTACCCCTTCTTGGAAAGTAGACATTCCAAGGCTGGGTGAGCACGGCTGGGTGGGTGAGCATGGATGGATGGATGGGTGAGCATGGCTGGGTTGGTGAGCATGGATGGATAGCTGGGTGAGCATGGATGGATGGCTAAGTGAGCACGGCTGGGTGGGTGAGCATGGATGGATGGATGGGTGAGCATGGATGGATGGGTGAGTATGGATGGGTGAGCACGGCTGGGTGGATGAGCATGGATGGATGAGCACGGCTTGGTGGGTTAGCACGGATGGATGGCTGGGTGAGAACGGCTGGGTGGGTGACCATGAATGGATGGATGGGTGAGCATGGATGGATGGATGGGTGAGCACGACTGGGTGGGTGAGCATGGATGGATGGGTGAGGATGGGTGGATGGGTGAGCATGGATGGATGGATGGGTGAGGATGGGTGGGTGAGCATGGATTGGGTGAGGATGGGTGGGTGGTGGATGGATAGGGTGAGGATGGGTGGGTGGTGGATGGATAGGGTGAGGATGGCTGGGTGGGTGGTGGATGGATGGTGGGGTTGCACTGTGTAACTTAGCAACGATGTGGGCATTACACATCGCCCACAGTGCTGCAGCACCTCCTCTCTCCCCCCTCTCTCCTCTTGTAATGCAACGATCGGTGCAGCGAGGAGAGAGAAAAGACGGGGAAAGCGCTGGCTTGTTTACATGTGATTATGCTATCATTTGACGGCGCAATCACGTGATAAAAGGCCGCTCACAGCGGCCATTCACCGCGATCCGTGATCGGTCGGGTCCTCTGGACCTGACGGTCACGGATGTTCCTGTGTGCGCGCCCCAGACATCCTCCCAGAGTTAAGCAACCGCCCTGTAGACGTCTTTTGTCTATATGGCGGTTGTTAAGTGGTTAAAGAGGAGTCGTTGCGTCGTATGGCCAACCACTGTGACCAAGTTGGAAGTGACGAAACGCGTCAGGGCCTTGGCCATACGACGACTCAGTTGAACGGTAGCAGCTGGTGGAGACGCTGCGGAGTTATGTGAGTGGGCAGCGGTCTGGCACTGGTTACACACCACACGATGTTTTGGATCTGAATGTCTGTTGACCTATGTTTTACATGTAAGCACATTTTAATTGGAATTAAAGTCCAGATATTTTAAATGATACACTATGAGAGGCTTTCTTTTTTACTCCCCCATGTTATGAGCACTGTTTCTGAAGGGAATATGGAGACAACAGGGAGCTTTGCTTATTTGATATGCTAATTGAACATGATACATCTGGTGAGCCTCAGTGTGTTTATGTTTTACACATGGTGATATTGGTGGAGGAAGAGAAGTACTTTTGTGGACATTGATTGTTCATTTCACCACGATTGGACTTTGAGCACATTGAGCACATGCACTTTATATGTTTATTACAGCTCTTAATTTTTTCAATTTTTTTGCACATTGTATTGATGTCAATTGATGATCACTTTACATACTGATGCACCTTATATTGTTATATTTTGCACGTGTAGCACTGCTGAAAACAAGGCTGGTTTAAGGTTTCATGTTATATACTGTTTAATCTAATTTAGAAGCAGCAGCAACCTTTTATATATGCATATTACCTACGGAGGTTTCACTTAAGTGTAGCACGGTGATTTATTTCATACATGATTGGATAAAGTCATGATGACAGAGTCCAATCATGGCTCTGACAGTGCTCTGTGCCCTGACTGGCTGAAGTGTTTACTGCTTCAGCCAGTCAGGGCTTGCAATGCAATGTTCAGTACCGCTTTGCATTTTGGTCGGTTTGGGGGGCCGAACAAACAGTCAAACGACCCGTTTGTTTGGCTGTTCGCTGAACGACCGAACATTGAAAGTTTGGCACGAACTTATGCTCGGGCCAAACCTTTCACCCATCCCTATTCATAAACGGGCGCCAGGCACCAGATAGCACCAGGAGATTTATTGACTTGATTCAATGGGCAGAATACTGTTGGACGCCTTCTCTGCTCCTATCTTTGGACACGGAGAAGGCGTTCGACAGGGTGCATAGGGGATATATCAGACAGGTTCTACTAAAGTTTGGTCTCACTGGCCCCTTCAGACAAGCTATTCTAGCATTATATTCCAATCCCAGTGCCAGGGTCTGGATCTCTGGTATGTTGTCAGATCAATTTAAAATCACTAACGGCACCAGACAGGGCTGTCCTCTGTCCCCCCCCCCCCTCATCTTTGCTCTTGTAATTGAACCACTGGCAGAATCCCTGCGTGCCTGTGCAACAATTAAAGACCTAATGGTTGGTAAAGAAGAACACAAAATTGGCTTATACACAGATGATATTCTCCTTGCCTTAACTGGCCCCCTCTCTTCTATCCCCACCCTTCAAATATATAAAAAGAGTTAAGATCAATATCTTTGTACAAAGGGAATGACTCCAAATCGTTCATGCTGCCATTACACCCTCCTGTACCCTCACAAAAACAAATCTCGCTTGTTTCCGCCTTCTCCTAGGCACACTCTTCCCAAATAACATACTTGGGTATTAAATTGATCTCCCCTGGTAACAATATCTTTCGGGCTAACTATACTCTTTTACTTAGCAAAATCTCAGAACTTTCTAAAAGCTTATCTAAAGCCACAGCATCATGGGCTGGGAAAATCGCCCTGGCCAAAATGTTCATTCTGCCGCATGAACTCCTTCATATGGAATAGTAAAAGAGCAAGAGTAAGCAAAGAGTCACTGTACACTCTTGCTTCCCATGCGGGACTTGGTGCTCCTGATCTTGCCAAATATCACACGGCCACTATCTTAGACCAAACAAAATTTTTGTGGTCTCCTTTCTCAGCCAAGAGATGGATCCAAATCGAGCAGCAAGCTCTCTCTCCAGACCTCCAGGCACTGCTAGGCACCTCCATGCTTACTCACAAAATCTCCAGACCTTTCTTGGGTACAGCTTATACCACCCTCAAAACTTGTCTCTGTCCTAAAGCTCTCAGACAGCAACTAAAAGGCAATTGACACATACACCATGCTCTCATTACTATCTTTGAGGTCGAGTTCTTGTCTTTGTGACTGTTTGACCAACACAGATTGCTCTCTTTCCAGGACCTCACCAATCTCTTTGACATTCCTCATTAAGACTTTTACAAATATCTTCAAATCCATCATCTACTATCTACTTTAAACAAAAGAGAAAATACTTTACTGAAATCAATATACTCAGTATTTACTACTAATATCTCCCCAAAAAATGGATCTCCCTAATCTACATAGCCTTATGCACAAAAACACACCCCAACAAATTATCTGCCATTACTTCATGGGAACGAGACCTAGGGGCAATATTTACAATCCAGCAATGGCAACAGGTGCTTCAAAGACCCAAGGGAATGTCCAAATGCATATCACATTGGGAAACTGTACAAAAAATATTTCATAGGTGGTACCTTACACCGCAAACATTCATCCCTCACTCCCCCCCCCCCCCAATAAGCTCCCTTCATTTGATGTCACTTAAGATGCAGATTGGTATAGAAATGTCATCTTTTTTTTTTTTTTTTCTTCTTAGCATCCTTTCCTACCATACCATCATTACTCCTTTGTTCTCTTCATTTCCCGGTTCTTCTACAATTACTTCATAGACTTTTTTTTATACAATACCTCCAATCTCCCATTGGTGGGATGGCATTAAGTGTACTTTAAGTGTACATTAAGATGTAGACATTAAGTGTACATTAAGATGGCATTAAGTGTACTGAGTTATGTAATTCTTGTTGTTCACTGTACTAAAACCTTTTCAATAAAGAGCAAGATTAAAAAAAAAAAATGACTAAATCATTGCCTATTTGTAATATTTCCTCAGTGATAGTGCATGTACTTTGCAGACTACTGAAGTGATCACTACTGCACTACAAATTAGGTGTGAATTTGATTGAAAGACTGACAATATTACTGGAACTTACAGGCTGTCAGAATCTCTGGATAAAACTGAGAAATAATAGAATTGGACAGACTTGAGAACATACGAGTATTTGATCAGAGGAAATTTACTTAAAAAAATTGTATCACAACCTCCAATAACTCTTTGTGTTGGTTCAATAAAATGATTCACATGTGCTATTAGCAAGGTAGGAAAAAAAATCCCCATAGGAAACAGATTTCAAAACCTCGTCAACTACAAAGAGCCTTCATGTTACTCTATGAATGGTATCACCTCTTGGTCATATGGCAGAGAGCTGACTGTCAAAAAATGATTTATTTAGCTTAATAAATCACCATCTATCACTCCTTCTTAGAAAAATAACCTTGGAATAACACTGAGCTGGAAATGAAAAATCTTCTATTAACATGATATTAAGTTTCAACGCATACATGTTTACAAAGAATTATTTGATTCTTTGGCTAGAAAAAAATTGAGGACTATTTGTTTGTTTGCGGAAGCCAAAGTTTATATACCCATAAAAAGTGTACAGTGTAATGCAGATGAATTGCACTATTGATACATATGCCAGCTGATTACACAGCTAGCTGGCTCAACAGCCTTAGAAATAAGTGACTATCTAATACTTTTTAAGCATAACCAAAATAAAGAGATTTTAATATTTAAGCTGCTATCTGGAAATAATGAATAAAGCATTGTACGACAGAAAGTCAAATGTTTTGAGATTTATGCCCCTGGCCTTTTAAACTGCACAATGAAGTGATTTCTCAAAAGGGCCAGGGCGGGAGATAGTGGCCTTGTGGCTGTAGCAAAAACAGTCAATGAGAACTTTGCCGTCTGCATATTTATTTCAGAAGAGGAATTGCCAATATCAATATGCAGAGAAATGAACATGGTATATTGAACTGGCATGCACACCATGTAGTTCTTTTCACTTTGTCTATGTTAAAAATCTGACTACCTTTAGCTTCAGAAAAACTGGAATAGGTCCAATAGGGCTAAATTATACTGTTTCAATTGAGCAAACATTACAATTATTGTAACATTTAAAGCACTTTATATACTTGCTGTTTTATGTTTTTATAACAGGATTTCATACACAGAATTGAAGATTTTACCACTGTATGCCACAGAATGGGCTTAGCATCCCTGCTGATTGCCTAGTTACTTAGAGCAAATCTATGATCGCAATATACACTTTCATTCTATAACATGAGCATTGTAATAGCAATACAAGCAATATTTATTGTAAATATAATTGTTTTCTATTTATTAGATTTATCATTTAACCCTTGCAGTGCTGAGGAGGTCCCACTGCTTAAGGTTAATTTTTTTCGCACAGTTCAGCCTTAAAAGGTAACTATAAATACAAAGAAAGTCCAATCCTTCTTTTTGAAAGTCCTCCCTAATTCAATCCCCTTTCAACACCCCAGATGCCCAGATGCATACTTGCCAAATTCAGTCGACCACAGCTTGGGGAAATTGTCAGATCATTAGACCTAAATCATCTTTTTCCCTGACTTTGCCTGGACAGGTATTTCTCATCTTCCAAATGTCTCCTGTATCACAGAAATACTGTATATATTTAGTCAAACTGGCATTGAATTATCAAGCTCTCTTTCTTAGTCTTGCCATAAATGATAAATTCACCTTTGGGCGCGGCCACCCGGTGAGGTAAGCGTGTGACCCGCCCCCTCTGATGTCACATGACATCAGAAGGGGCGGAGTCGCTCACTTACATTACCAGATGGCCCCGCCCTGGCATGTAAATAAATTGTCAGAGCAAAAAGCGTGCAGACGGCGAGAGCCCTCCCAACAGGGAGGAGCTGTGCGCACCGTCTGCGTGCAATGCATTATGGAGCGCTCCACGGCGGCAAAGTTGCTGCCAATGCCCCATAATGTTCTAAATTTGATGAACGGGCGTGTTGAACCTCGGACCCATCCCTACTGCCTGTTCAGTTTAATTATCTAACATACACTACAAGTTTGCACCAATACATTTGTGGCAAGAAGCTTGGGCTACAAGAATGTGAATCTGCTTCTCCTACTACCCTCTCTCACGGTGGCCTCCACTGCATTCAATCACCCACACGCAGTAGATGGAAAAAAGGGTCAGATTTCTTCTATCCACACTAAGCATCTTTCAAGTCTTTCTCTCTCTATCCCTCTCCTCTTTTCACACCCACTGTATACATTTGTTTTCTCCAATTACTCTGAGCATTGCAGTAATTCATCAGCCTCCTGGATCAATGTCATTTTTTTTATGACTTCTCTGCCTGGTTACCTTATTTTCTCTCCTCTGAAATACCCACAATCATTCTTGGTGACTTTAAAGTGGAGTTTCAGTCAAAAGTGGAACTTCCGCCCATCCGTCTCCTCTGGTTCCATGTTTGGCACCTTTCAGGGGGGAGGGGGGAACTGTTTGTGACAGGTACCGTTCTCCACTTCCGGGAGACCGTGCCCTGGTTTGCTCCTTCCTCCACCACCGGACCAATTAAAAAAGTAGGGAGGCTTCACTGCCAGGTTTCCTTACCAGTAATGGCAGCTGCTGCAACCTACAGCTGATCCGAAGATCGGCTGGGGTGCCAACATCATGGGCTCCCTGGACAGGAAAGTGACAATATATTAAAAGTCAGCAGTTGCAGTATTTGTAGCTCCTGACTTTTATTTTTTTGTGGGGGGGCGGGGGGCTGGATCTCCTCTTTAACATCCCTGTGAATGTTCGTAAGAAAAATAACCCCTATTGGTGGGACTTTAGAAGTGGTGGAGCATAAAATATTTAATACAACATATTCAAATAAAAGTTACATTTATTGCACATAGATTCAGATTAAAAGATGAGGTTACAAAATTTCACAAGAAGATTTTTGCATGTACATCACTTTACAACCAGTTAAAACCATGAGAAAATTCCAGCCTAGATGGCACACACCAACAATTTGAGTAAATGTATTCTGTACACCATTCTGCAGTCCTACGCAAAAGGAAAAGAGCCCGACCCATTTCAGGTTCAAGCCTTTCATCAAGGGCTTGTTGCAGAATGTATTCGCGGATCTGGACTCAATTTCTCCATCGAAAAACAGGAGGAGGAAAGGGGGAAAGAAGCAAACATGATATAGTAAGTACAAGGCACCATGACACGGAGAAAACACTGAGAAGCTAGGGAAAGGGAAGAGAAAAAAAAAAAACGCATGTGCACATATATACATAGTTTCCTGATGGGAAAAAAAGACCTACATTTATTTGTGAGGAGATTGTTGCTGCAAAGCCTCTATGCAAAGAGAGACTCTAAAGCCAAAACTTCATCTTCCATGAATAAGGATGACTTTACAGGGCGAGAAAGGGAAGCGTTGGCAGATTTAAACGCACTCTTAGCAGAACAGGCCCAGGAGGAGCTCATTGACAAATATGACATTGAGGCTCTCCTGAATAACCCCGGAGAGAAGAAAGAGGAAACCAAAATTGAAAGTGTTGATGTCTCCAGTCTCAAAAAAAAATCCGCTAAATTTCCCCCTCTAGACTCAAATCCAAGTATTGGGGCCTTTTTGGCCATGACCTCTCAAGAGCTGAAACAAAAATCAAAAAATTGCCCAAACAGGACAACCTCTCAGCCAGTCAGAGAGACGCCTTAAAGACCCTAAAAGAACAACACCACCTTAAGATAAAGCCCTCCGATAAGGGGGGCAATATGGTGGTGAGGACAAATGTGCACGACCATTTTGCAAAATAGAGATTGGTACCGGCCCATTTCGCTGGCAGTTATTGAGGACTATAACAAACAATTTTACATCCTTGTGGACATGGCATATTTGGACAATCTTATTGACAGATATGGGACTTCATCTGGAAAACATTTCCGAGAGTCCCCATTTTTTACATCCTGCCTAAGGTCCACAAGGATGTAAAAAATCCCCCAGGCAGACCTATTGTGTCTGGCCGGGGAGCTATTACGGAAAACTTAAGCAAGTTTATTGACACACATTTCCGCCCTTTGGTAGCCAATTTACCATCCTACATAAGGGACACAGCGCACCTCTTACAGAACTTGGAGGGCCTCTGCATACCCCCGGAGGCGTGGTTAGTCACAGTGGATGTAGAGGCCCTCCATAGTTTGATCCCTCATCAGCGGGGAGTAGAGGTTGTGAGGCACTTTTTGTCGCAGTCCCACAGGGACGATGCTAAATTCCACAAATTCTTGGCTGCGGCCTTAAGTTTTATTCTGACTCATAATGTTTTTCGTTTGATGGATCCCACTTCCACCAGGTGCAGGGCGTAGTGATGGGAACATGTTGTGCCCCATCCTACGCCAATCTGTACCTGGGGGAGTGGGAGAGGTCATTTTTATCTAATGAGAGTCTGAACCAGTTTATCAGTTCTATTCTGGTCTGGTTCAGATTCATAGATGACATTTTCCTTATTTGGGGAGGTATTAGGGACCTTCTGGACCAGTGTTTATTGGCCATGAACAATAACAATCTCAATCTCAGGTTCACAATGGTGGCGGACAAGACGAGATTGATGTTCTTGGACGTGGTTATATACAAGGGTGAGGAGGGCAGATTGGATAGCACTCCATTCCAAAAAGAGACAGTGGGGTATCAAATCCTGCATGCCACAAGTTCCCACCCTGAAAATCTGGTGAGATCAATACCCTATGGTTAGAGTTGAGCGAACCCAGACTGTAAAGTTGGGGTCCATACTGGACTTTGGGGTGTCCGTGCCCCGAACCCGGACATTTGAAAAAAAGTCTGGGTTCGGTATTCGGGTATTTTGCGCGCCTTTTCTATAGCTGCAGGGCCGCCAATCAACAATCGTTTTACTCGTTTGCCCTTAGAAGCCATCAAAGCCATGCCTACTAATGGCATGGCTGTGATAGGCTAGTGCATCATGTGACCAAGCTTCTATATGAGATGGAGTCACGTATGCCGTGTGTCACATCGTCTCTGTGTAGGGAGAGCATGCTGCCGGCGCTGAGAGGGACAGATTACCGATCTGATACCATCTCATCCTGCATTACAAACAGATTCCTGGTGTTGCTGTGAGGGGAAAGCTTAGCGTTCTAAAACCAACTGATACTGGACTAGGTAGAGTTAACTGGTGCTGTGAGGGATAGATTACCGATCTAATATCATCTCATCCTCCATTACAGACAGGTTTATGGCGGTGCTGTGAGGGGAAAGCTTGGCGTTCTAAAACCATCTGATACAGGACTAGGTAGAGTTAACTGGTGCTGTGAGGGATAGATTACCGATCTAATATCATCTCATCCTAAATTACAGACAGGTTAATGGCGGTGCTTTGAAGAGAAAGTTAAGCGTTTTAAAACCATCTGATACTGGACTAGGTACAGTTTACTAGTGCTGTGAGGGACAGATTATTGTTCTAAAATCATCTCCTAGTGCTATAGGAAGAGGTTCTTGCTGGTGCTGTGAGGGACAGAATATTGTTCTAATATCATCTCCTAGTGCTATAGAGAGAGAGGTTCCTGCTGGTGCTGTGAGGGACAGATTATTGTTCTAAAATCATAACATACTGCTAGAGGGAGAGGTTCCTGCTGGTGCTGTGAGGGACAGATTATTGTTCTAAAATCATCACATACTGCTATAGGGAGAGGTTCCTGCTGGTGCTGTGAGGGACAGATTATTGTTCTAAAATCATCTCCTACTGCTATAGGGAGAGGTTCCTGCTGGTGCTGTGAGGGAGAGATTATTGTTGTAAAATCATCTCCTTCTGCTATAGGGAGAGGTTCCTGCTGGTGGTGATTATTGTTCTAAAATCATCTCCTTCTGCTATAGGGAGAGGTTCCTGCTGGTGCTGTGAGGAACAGATTATTGTTCTAAAATCATCACCTAGTGGTATAGGGAGAGGTTCCTGCTAGTGGTGCGAGGGACAGATTATTGTTCTAAAATCATCTAATAGTGCTATAGGGAGAGGTTTCTGCTGGTGCTGTGAGGGACAGATTATTGTTCTAAAATCATCTCCTAGTGCTATATTGAGAGGTTTCTGGTGGTGTTGTGAGGGACAGATTATTGTTCTAAAATCATCTCCTACTGCTATAGGGACAGGTTCCTGCTGGTGCTGTGAGGGACAGATATTGTTATCATCTCCTACTGCTATAGGGAGAGGTTCCTGCTGGTGCTGTGAGGGACAGATTATTGTTCTAAAATCATAACCTAGTGCTATGGGGAGAGGTTCCTGCTGGTGCTGTGAGGGACAGATTATTGTTCTAAAATCATCACATACTGCTAGAGGGAGAGGTTCCTGCTAGTGCTGTGAGGGACAGATTATTGTTCTAAAACCATCTCCTACTGCTACAGGGAGAGGTTCCTGCTGGTGCTATGAGGGACAGATTATTGTTCTAAAATCATTTCCTAGTGCTACAGGGAGAGGTTCCTTCTGCTCCTGTGAGGGACAGATTGTTGTTCTAAAATCATCACATACTGCTAGAGGGAGAGGTTCCTGCTGCTCCTGTGAGGGACAGATTATTGTTCTAAAATCATCTCATCATAGTGCTAGAGGGAGAGGTTCTTGCTGCTCCTGTGAGGGACAGATTATTTTTCTATAATCATCTCATCATAGTGCTACAGGAAGAGGTTCCTGCTGCTCCTGTGAGGGACAGATTATTGTTTTAAAATCATATCATACTGGTGTAGGGAGAAGTTCCTGCTGCTGGTGTGAGCGGTGCATTTCTTGCACAAAAATGAAAAGTGC
>BLSH010062876.1:3534-20211 GCA_018402905.1 Glandirana rugosa
AGAGAGCATAGTCTTCCTGGATCTTCAAATCTTTATAGAAAATGGCCACATAGGAATGGTTAATTATGTTAAACCTACTGATCGGAATGCTTATATCCCCAAAGGTAGTTGCCACCATCAAAAATGGTTGAACAACATCCCTAGGGGTCAGTTCATTAGATTAAGGAGGAATTGTTCCAAGGTTTCAGATTTTCAGGCACAGGCTAGCACCCTAGCAGATAGATTTCAGCAGAAGGGCTATGACAGGACCAGTTTGGATTCTGAAATTAATAGGGTCAAAGCCTTAGAGAGGTCGACATTAGTGTCAGACAACATTAAAACATCTAATGCAACAGAAGGCCAACAGTTCAGGATCATCCTGAATTATAATGTTCATTACAAAAAAGTAGAGAAGATCATTCAGCGTAACTGGGCCATTCTAAAAATGGACAAGGTATTGGGTCCCATGTTACCGGATAGACCTCAATTTGTATACAGAAAAGCTCCCTCCCTAAGGGATAGAGTGGCCCCAGGAGTAATAGACCCTCCCAGGCAAGTTGAGAATCTAATTTTCTCCTTTTTAAAAGGTTTTTACGCCTGTGGGAGGTGTAAGGCATGCAGGAGCTGTAGGTTCAACAACAAAAAGCGAAAATCCTTTATTGCCACAGCAACAGGAAGGGAGCATTGTATTAAACAACTTATCACTTGTCAGACTATAGGAGTTGTTTATATGTTAGAGTGCAGTTGTGGTCATCAATACATTGGAAGAACCTCAAATCCCCTCCACGTTAGAGTGAGAGAGCATGTGAATAACATCAGAAAAGGTTTTAAGGACCACAACGTGTCTCTACACTTTCGTCAACATCATAACAGGGATCCGAGTGCCTTGAAATTTTGGGGTGTAGAGCATGTGCCGAAGCATTGGAGAGGGGGGAACTATATCAGGCAGCTTAGTAAAAGGGAATCCTTCTGCATCCATCAGACCTCTGTGATGGTTCCAGGGGGTCTTAATGTTGAGTTCGATCTCAACTGCTTTATATCTGATCGATAGTTCCCTGCTGTTTGATGTATCTCCTCCTCTCCTTTATCTTCGTTTTATGCATTATAAATTACTTTATATATTGATATTGGTATATCTATACACATGTGGGTTCATTTTTCTTCATCCTTTGGTCATTTTATTTGTTTTATATACAGTATATACATATTTGTGTATTTTATGCTATATTTTAGTTTATCAAAATTAATCTTATCCATGGCTGCTATACATACTTACCTTGTTAGGTTGATTATGTGGATAAGCTAGCAATATTGTATTTGTGAATTTTAAAATTACTGACATTATGTTATTGGAGACAGCGCGGACTGCGTTTTTATAATCAAAATGACACTTTGTGCATTTTAAGGAGGCTGTTTAGGGGGTGTTCTCCCTGGTTCCTGTGACGTATGCCCGTGGGGTTGGCAACTATGGGAATAGGCTTTGATTGAATTAATGAGATTCTTATTAGGAGGCGGGGACCCCCTCGGTGTTGAGCCAATGGGTTGCTATGCGGCATTGTAAAAGTGGAAGCCTGCGTCACTTCCCCATCTGCTGACGAAGTTCCGGTGGGACGATACGCGTACGGAATAGGGAAGTGACGTCATCCGCAGTCGCCGCTGTCTCCATAGTGTGGATGTCTCGGACCGAGCGCCCACAGATATATCAGATGCTTGATTTTATCAGTTGTATGTGAGTACCACATTTATTGTTCTTATTAATAAAATATGCCAGTAAGCAGTGAGCACTAGATGTGGCATTTTTGTTTCATGTGCCGGGGAGCTGAGTTACTCAACACCCATCAGGAACCGTTACCCCAAGGATCCTTCCACATATGATACGTATCTATGAGTATTGTTATGGTATATAAAGGGGTCTGAGAAGAAGAAAGGATTGACCATCTTCTGTCCCTGGGAAATTATCTATCATGCGTTTCTTGGCTCCTGTAATGAGAGCCCATTTAGGAAGGTGAGAATTTAGTGTGGCTGGTGGAGGATATCTGGCACTATATCACCTTTCTCTGTTTGGAACATAGAAGCACATTGGGTGACCACGCACTGGAGAGAAATTGATTTAAGCGCTGCACTGTTTTATACGATCACACTCCTTCCCCCTGTCAGAACGGAGATCCGTGTGTTTACACACACGGATCCCCGTTCTGTCACTGCAGGGGAGCGGGTAGCCGGTGGACATAGAGTTCACCTTACCCACTCCCTGGCTCCCCCACTACACAGTGAGCACGCAAGCATGCCTCTGGCGGCGGGTGCAAGCTCATGATCCGCAATCTAGCAGCCGCCGACAGGTGACGGCGATATGCGATATCGAGCCAAGTTGCCGTTGTCAATCCATGGCAGGCGGTCAGCAACTGGTTAACAGGTTTATTTTCCCATTGGCATTGGTATTTTACCTTGGTTGTCTTATCTGCAATATAAGAGCTTTGAGCAGCATAACTCCTACCCGTCTACAGTTTCTGGTTAAGACCTTACCATCCTTAGACTTTTATTAGCAGATATTTCTCTAGCAAAGTAATAAACATGTATTGTCTAGTTGGTCTAATTTAAAAACAATTTATGTCCAAACACATGCATTTGTATATATACTGACGGTGTCAGTAGGGCAGAGATTGGTGTCATTAGTTTTTACCCATCCCTGATGTATAACTACTTCCAGACCGGGCCTATTTTTTGGACTTGGTGTTTACAAGTTAAAATCCTTTTTTTTGCTATAAAATTACTTAAAACCCCCAAACACTATATATATAATTTTTCTAACACCCTAGAGAATATAATGGCGGTCATTGCAATATTTTTTTTTGGAAAAAATTCACTTTTTTGAGTTAAAAAATAAGACAACAGTAAAGTTAGCCCAATTTGTTTCCATATTGTGAAAGATAATGTTATGTCGAGTAAATTGATACCCAACATGTCATGCTTCAAAATTGTGCCCGCTCGTGGAATGGCGACAAACTTTGCAACTTAAAAATCTCCATTGGCGACGTTTAAAAATTTCTACAGGTTACCAGTTTTGCCTTACAGAGTAGGTCTTGTGCTAGAATTATTGCTCTCACTCTAATGATTGCGGCGATACCTTATATGTGGGGTTTGAACACCATTTTCATATGCGGGCAGGACTTACGTATGCATTCGCTTCTGCGTGTGAGCTCAGCGGGACTTTACATTTTTTTGTTCTTTGTCTATTTTACTTTTTATTATTTATTTTTACACCATTTTTAAAAAAAAAAAATTGTGATCACTTTTATTCCTATTACAAGAAATGTAAACATTCATTGTAATAGAAAAAAGCATACCAGGACCTCTTAAATATGAGATCTGGGGTGAAAAACACCTAAAATCTCATATTTACAGTTATTTGCAAAAAATTAAAAAAATAAAATGACAGTTAAAAAAACAATGTCCCCTTTAAGAGCTATGGGCAGAAGTTACTTGTGACGTCGCTTCCGCCCTGCAATGCTATGGAGCCGAGAGGGCGGCATCATCCGCTCACTCGGCTCCCAGGCATGGATGGATGAGGACCCGAACATCTCCGCCGCTACCGGCGGGTCCAGTAAGCGGTGGAGGTGACAGAAAAGTGGCAGGGGGGCACCTCTCCCGCCACCGATAAAAGTGATCTTGCTGATCTTATCTGAAAGAGAATCGCCAGCAGAAGAAAACCATACCGGTCTATGGTAGCTATCTGCTACCATAATAACGGTATTCCACTTCAAAGTACCGCTGACTATAGTCGTATTTTACACAATACAATACTACAATTTTATAGCTTTTACTGTGAAGAATTCTTTATGTGGATGTTAACCATATTTCCTTCAGGTGTAAATAATGCCCCTTTGTCTTTTGAAATTACCTTAAAATACATTTTAAAAAAACAACTTTGCACCAAGTTTGTGAGCTTTTTATAGGTCTACAATCTAACAGAACACCCTGATAATTCTCCATTTTTACTCCCCCTTAGGCTGTAGAATGCACTTTTTAGCCCCAAGTGCATAACTTTACATTAATGCACTAAACTTTATTTGCCATGTAGCTACCCAATAAAACAGTGCATTCATGTCAGCATGTAAGTCAGAGCCATCTTATAGTGACTTTATACCAGTACATAGCTTGGTGTCATCTGACATAACACAAAACATAAATGTTATGTTTGGTCTCAAACTGGATAGCAGGCTAATAAGTAACGGCCTCAATACTGAACCTAGGGGTACAACACTAACATCCTTATGTTGAGAGGTAGCCCTCTAGGGGCTGAAATCACAGTAACAAGGCATTTAAAGTAGCACTCTAACTCATTGTTATTATTATTATTATACAGTATTTATATAGCGCCAACAGTTTGCGCAGCGCTTTACAATATTAGGGCAGACAGTACAATTACAATACATTTCAATACAGGAGGAATCAGAGGGCCCTGCTCGTTAGAGCTTACAATCTAGGAGGGAGGGTTAAAGATACGAAAGGGCCTCCTGGCCCGAGCTCTTCGGGGCCCCCAAACCAAGACTTCTATCTCTCACATTTCCGGTGCTCGGGGTCAGAAACTTACCTCCTCTCCGGAAATAGCTAGGGAATTCCAATCCTTTTTCCAAGGGCTCTACAATATAGAGGACCGGTCCTCTGGGGCCTCGGTGCCTGCGGAGGGGGACATATCCCTGTCCTATATTGCGGCATCGGGCATGCCGTCTCTGCCCCCCGGGGCCGCCGAGGCCTTGGAGGAACCCATTACAGTTGAAGAACTGAGCGTGGCCCTCGCGCATTCCAAACCCAAAAAAGCCCCGGGTCCGGACAGATTCACCCCAGTTTACTTCAAGACCTTCTTCGGGGCCCTTTCACAACCATTGGTCTCAGCCTGGAACTCCATTACTGAGGAACACTCCTTCCCCATTGACTCTTTACGGGCATATATCTCTCTGATCCCCAAGGAGGGTAAGGACCCGACTCGATGTGGTAATTACCGCCCGATCGCGCTTCTTAATGCCGATCTGAAACTATTTGCGAAGGTCCTAGCCAATCGTATCCTACCCCATGTCCCGTCTTTGGTTCATAGAGATCAGGTGGGCTTTGTCCCCCTTCAGGAACCCCGGGATAACACCATTCGGACACTAAATTTGATCCATGCTGCCAGGTCTTCCGGTCGTCCACTTCTACTGTCAACAGACGCCGAAAAGGCCTTTGACAGGGTTAAGTGGTCGTTCCTGCGGGCAACACTCGAACATATAGGGCTCCAGCCCTCTATGCGCAGCTGGGTCCACTCCCTCTACTCCCGCCCTACGGCGGCAGTGAAGGTGAATGAGACCCGCTCGCCTTTCTTCGAGATTCGCAACGGCACTCGACAGGGTTGCCCCTTGTCCCCCCTAATTTTTATACTCACTCTTGAACCATTGCTCTGTGTGATTAGGGGCAGCTCTGCTATTAGTGAATTCTGTAAGCGTTCCGGAGAACACAAAGTGGCCGCTTTTGCGGATGACTTGATCTTCTTCCTTACTAATCCGCGAACTTCTCTTCCAGAATTACTACGTACGCTTGGGGCATACGGTTCTCTGTCATTCTACCAAATCAATTTAGCAAAATCCACCCTTCTAAACATCACAGCAGACAGTAATGAGATTAAGACAGCAATCTCTTCCCTCCCCCTCCAGCAGGCCCAGACCTCGGTCCGTTACCTGGGAATTAACATTACCCCAGACCCCGCAGGCCTCTATGAAGCGAACTTCGCCCAACTTCTGGCTTTCTTAAAACCGACCTCCTCCACTGGCACTCCCTTACCCTTTCCTGGTTCGGGCGATGCAGTGCCCTTAAGATGACGATCCTTCCTCGGATCCTGTATATCATGCAGGCATTGCCTATACATATACCTCCGTTTTTCTTCAAGAGGATAGCCACCCTTTTCAGGGAATTCCTCTGGTCCCATCGCAAACCCCGCATCCAACTAAAACTCCTCCATCTACCTAGGGATAGGGGAGGCCTAGGGCTCCCTGACATTAAGGCCTATTACAGAGCAACACATCTGGCAAGGGTGGTTGACTGGCACTGTCACTCAGAGACGAAGCTATGGGTGACCATGGAGATGGAGGACACCGGTGACACTTTGCGAAGCTGGTTGTGGTCGCAGGAGCCGCTCCCGGCGGCCATCGCTGGCCATCCAACCATCAGCTGCACCATTAAGGTCGCTAGAGAGGCTTTTCGCCACTCTCAGATCTCTCCTATACCCTCTCCACTGATCCCTATCCTGGGTAACCCTGCCTTTGAACCGGGCCTGCGGGGCCCCCGCTTCCAGGCCCTCAGAGACAAAGGTAAACAATATCTGTGCGACTTCTTCAACCTCGATAGGGCACCTACTCTACAATGGGACGAGGCGGGAGTGAGTCCCCTGTTGGATTTCTGGAGCGGTCTACAGCTGCGCTGCTTTCTCCGCAGACTGGCCGGGGAACCGGTGCGGCATACTCTCTCCTTAATCTACGCTCTGCTTATAGACCCGGGAAGTGACTATGTACCACCTTTCCTCCAGAAATGGGAAACGGACCTGAACACACATTTTTCCGATACCCAGAAAATTAAAATCCTGCACCTAGCTCAAAAGTCTTCGTTGGCTGTTAGAATCCAAGAAACCGGGTATAATATTCTCTCGCGCTGGTACAGAGTCCCTTCTATCATTCACCGATTCGCCCCGGCGGTCCCTAACCCATGCTGGAGATGCGGAGGGTCAGAAGGTACGATGCTCCACATCTTTTGGTCATGCCCCAAGCTTGTGGACTTCTGGCGGGATGTGGCATGTATCATTAAGCATCTCACGGGAGTGGATGTGGAGGGCAACCCCGCGGCCTGCCTGCTGCACTTGTACCCCCGGCCAGTCAGTAAATATAAATCATCACTTACGATCCATTTACTGAATGCGGCTAGAGCGTGCGTGCCCCTCTGCTGGAGATCGGAGAACCCCCCTTCGAAAGCGGTGTGGTTCAGGAAGGTCAATGAACTGCGGAACATGGAGGACCTCACAGCGACCCTTTATGGGTGCGAGGAGGCCTTTCGCGAGATATGGAGACCCTGTAATTACTATGTTTATACTGAACCCTACCTCGATGTGATGTTGTGATTCGTTCTATCCATTGCGAGTCGAGCGACTCGGCCCGGGCGGGGGGCGATGGGTTAACCTCCTTCCCTTTCTCTCCACATTACTCCTCTCCCACCCCCCCTTTTTCTTTCACTCGGTAGGGAGCCCCCTCTTTCTTCCTGGACCTACCCCCCCTTTTGTTCTTTCCTTTCTAGATATTTTTTTCTCATCCCTCCCTCCCTTCTCGTGCCCATACTCACTCCCCTGGTAATCGTTTTCACACTGCCCCTCGACATGCTGGGAGGGGATGGGAGTCCAGTTCCCGATTCTTTTTATATGTACTCCTAATTTGATCTTTACTACTCTTTTATCTGTATCTGCACTGGAGCACCCCACTCTGGTGGGCCTTTCCCCCCAGTTGCCAACTAAAATCTGAAAAGAAACAGTAAGATCTGATTATCTCTCAAAACCGATGGTACCCTGAGTGGATTGATGCTGTGGCGAGGGGCTAATACCCCCGCCCTCGCAGACCAGCTGATTTTTACCCCTTTTCTCACAGGGCCCTTAGTTACTCCACACTAATGATGGTACAGGGTTTTCCAATCCATGATTGAGTGTTTGTGATCTGATTATATACAACTGTACCTGCCAAGTGTCTTTATTGTTATGACGAGATTGCTGGATACTGTTGTTTGTTTCACATTTTGATACTTAAATAAAGGAATTAAAAAAAAAAAAAGGGAAATAACTGGGGGATGAGCTGATGAGAAAATAAGAAGTGTAGTTGTTAGGTGGTGGCAGGATAGGCTTCCCTGAAGAGAAAAGTTTTCAGGGATCTCCTAAAGGTGGATAGATTTGGGGATAGTCTGACAGATTGGGGTAGGGAGTTACAGAGGATGGGAGAGGCTCGGGAGAAGTCTTGGAGGCGAGTATGAGAGGAGGTGATGAGGGAGCTGGAGAGCAGGAGGTCTTCGGAGGAGCGAAGAGGACAATTAGGTTGGTATTTTGAGACTAGGCTGGTGATGTAGGTGGGAGCAGAGTTGTGGATGGCTTTGTAGCTCATTGTTAGTATCTTGAACTTAATTCGTTGGGCGAGTGGCAGCCAATAGAGGGATTGGCAGAGAGGGGTGGCAGACGCTGAACGGTTTGTAAGGTGGATGAGTCTGGCAGCAGCATTCATGGTGGACTGAAGGGGGGATAGTCTATTTAAAGGTAGGCCAATGAGGAGGGAATTTTTCTATTTGGGCATTAGCTCTTTCAGGCCAGAAGCCAGTTGAAACTTTAGCCCCACACACTTCACCGAAAGATCACATTCCCTCCTCAACCGGTGGTTGGATCTGTTCCTATCCATGTCGACACTGGACTCTATAGCACTTTGAGTAGTTCATGCTGAGCATGTCTTATACTCCATCAGCCTTCTCATATCTTCACCAGACACTGTCACCTTTAGTTCACCACCTCCAGCTCTGTACCTTAGCTGATTCTTTCACTTAGGCCCCTTTCACACTTGTGCGACTCCGGACACCGCCAGAACCACAGCACTTTCCAAGGTTCGGGCACCTCTCTCAGGGGTGAACCCATTCGCCCCTCTACCGTGGAACTCCGTCGCAGGTCAGGGTCTGGCTTGAAATGCATCTGCGGATATATGTGAGGAGGAATTTTCTTGATTCCCCTCGACCAAGGAAAGCCTCACCCGGACCAATGGGGGCCCCCAGCTCCCCGGCGGGGAGGGGAGAGCGCACCCAGGCCCCGGAAGCCGAGGGCCACCCAGGTGCCTCGCCCCCCTCCTGTCTGCCCGGGGAAGCCAGCCCCAGAGGCCCGCCCCACCGGTGGCGAGTCCCCCCGTTGGTCGCGGGGACAGCACGAAGCTGACAGTGAGTAAAGCCAGGAGGCTGAAGCATGTTTATGCAATGATGTTGGAACCCCCTGCGAGGCAAGATTACTGTTTGTTTGACTTTTTCTTTCTTTTAATAAAAATGGGCTTTGGACTGGCACACTGAAAATGCACCTACCACTTGAGTCTGATCAACCCCAATCTAACACACGGTGGAGGTATTGCTTTGGGCAGAGACGGAAGATTTCCAGATCATTGCATGCCAAAAACAGTGAGTAGCAAGAGACTGGGTGTTTTGCAGCAATGCTCCAGGGAGCTCTGTATGTTGGAGCCAGAGGTTGCCTGGAACAACTGTGATGCCACTCTAAGGCTGCATTCACACCTGGCAATCGCATTTTCAGGCAGAAATACGCACGTTTTTTACCGCGATTTTGCCGCGTTTTTACCACGATTTTGTACAGGTCAAAAAGTCACCAATGTAAAAAAATAGAAAAACGCCCAAATCAAGCTACAAAAATACTTCCAGAACTTGTTTGAGCTTCAGGCGTTTTCAGGCTTTTGGCTTCAGGCGTTTTTGGGTGGAGATGTGAACGGACTCCATAGAGAATCATTGATTTTTTCCCCTCCAGCGTTTTGTAGCTTCAGGCTTCAAGCTACAAAATGCTCAGTTGTGAATGGGGCCTTAAGGATAAGAGGGTACTTGAACCTGTTCATGAGAATAAGTCAAATGCTAAAGCTGAAATGTGTGATAAGGGGTTAATGCGACCTGCTGAAACAGCAAGGTCATATAAAGTTAATGAAGCATTGTCAGTGCAGTGGTGAAAGTGTGGTATTGCATCTAGATATGTCGGGGATGACCTCTGATAAATGTGTGCCCTTGCCCCTAGCAACCATGACAGATGCAACAGAGGTGTCATTGAGACCACACAGGAGCTTATGGTGCCTGAGCTTGGGGTTTCCCAGGACAACTGTGTCGCCACCCTGAATGACAAATGTGTTCACAGGAGGTGAAAAATAATGTACTAACGCAGCCTATACAAAGCGGGAATGTGAATAATGATGATGTGTTTAACGTGTCCACTGCTGAGCCACTTTGTCCCGGGTCTCCTTGCACAGTTGGGGAGGTGCTGCGTAGTACTTCTGAGGGGAGTTCGATAAAGGCAGACTGGGATGAAATGGACAGATGGATAGTAGCAACTGTAGAAATCAGGAATGATAATGAGAAATGCATTTCGAGCAATGCTGATAACGTTCACAATAATGCTGTTGAGGAGTGTGAAACTAACAAGCGCGGTGTTTCAGTTGCTGTTGATGTTGTAGCCTCTTGATCTGTCTATGTCTCCTTAGGCGGATGTAGTGCTACAGAGCAAAACTTGTTGGAATGGTTTGGCCAAGAGACTAATTGCAATTCTGGATGAAATTTCTGGGGCTAAAGGTGTGGTGGACACTATGGCTGCTGTGCCAGGAGAGGTTTCTGCGGAACAGCTTAAAGGCCAAGGGGCATTGGCCGTTGCAGAAATTAACTCTCTCATGTCTGAAGGTCCGAGCAAGCATAAACGCACTGCAGAAATTGTGTCCACAACACATACAGAGAAAAATGTGTATTTTGTGATGACAGATTAATGAAATACTAGCATCTTGAAATGTACAGCCGGTGTATATCTTGCCGTCTTCTCCTGTGATTTGCGAACCGGTACCATGGGGTACGGCTGATGGGAGCTCGATATTGCAGGCTGTACTGTGTAGAGATCCAAATGTTGGAAACAATTACTGCAATATTGGTTACTTTTAGGAAAGTGGCCTCACAGTTCTCTTTGAGAGTGCTTCCAGTTGCAGCTGTGTGCGGAAGGGGAACTGCTAGAGGAATCTAAAATGACAGACATGGTGGAGGTCTCTCTGTATGTTGGTGTGATGCGGTGCATTCCTGTTGGTGCAGTCCAAGGTGCGGCTGAGCAGTGGTTGGTACATGGCGCGTGTACTGTCTCAACCGCTAGACCTCATGCGAAGGAAGGCCCAGAACAGATGCAGCAGTAGTGGGAATGCTGTCCATCACTCGCAAAGAGGTGCATTTTGAGGTACCTGGAGACACTCTGACCGGAAATAACAGTGTGGGTAACTGTAATGGGGAAGTGTGTAAACCCAAGTCATATTTTGTTTCACAGTGTGCTGAGTTGCTTCCTGCTGATGTGGTATATGAGTAGCACTCTAGAGCACTGTCGGACAGCTCAGAGGTATTGGTTGAGGTACCAATGGACATAAAAATGGTTAAAGAAATTGGTGTGCAAAAATGTGGCGAAAAATGTTCGTTGCTAGGACAGTTGCTATTGGAGTGTTTGACAACAGGGGGAGATGTGAAACTATGGGAAGGTCCCATTGGGATAACTGCTTGCCTGTAGGTGGATCCTCCATAGACACTGTCCTAACAAACCAGTGTACACGAGGTCTTGATGACACTGACAATATTGAGTTGAGTATTTTTTTGTGGAAAGTGGCTATTGAGGTTAAACAGAAGGATGTGGTGTTAATCTCTAATACTTTGGTTGCCAAGGGTAACCACACAGGGGTTGGTGAAACTGAGAAACAGATTAGGTCAGTTAGTTGTGAGAGAGGTCAGTCCCTGACAGGTGTCATGGAAGTGGGTCCCCAACAGTTCCAGGAGAGTATGTCTGGGGGAGATAAAAAGAAAGGGAGGATCCAGGGGCCAGAAGGTAGAAGGAATAGTAGAAAGATTAGTGGGAGCCCACAGTTCAGGTTGTGTAAGCACACCTGGAAGAAGTTGCGGGTGGAGTGTCCCTTTAGAAAGAAGGTTGTGCAGGTTAGGACTCCTGCTGCTGATAGTTGGCACAGAGGTGCCAAGGGGAAGTGCTGAAAAAAGAGTTGGGCATCAATCTCCCTGAGTACTGAGCAGTGAGCAAGTGACCAGTGCGGGAGGTGGCGGAGCGGAGTTCCGCTGAGTTCCGGCAGAAGAAAAGCCCTGGTGATTCCCTATAAAAGTTTCTGTAACTCTATTTACTTTTTAAATTCTTATTTATATTTTCAAAAATACAAAAAAGCAGAAACAAAGGGGTGGGGGGTAAACGATTACAGTAAATGGAACTAGGTAAGAGGAGCAGTATGGGAGAGGGATGATACCATATATAAGGGTGGCACAGGAGTGTAGTGGATAGCACTTTTGCCTAGCAGTAAAAGGGTCACTGGTTAGAATCCCAACCACGACACTACCTGCCTGGAGTTTGCATGTTCTCCCTTTGCCTGCGTGGGTTTCCTCCGGGTACTCCCGTTTCTTCCCACACTCCAAAGACATGCTGGTAGGTTAATTGGATCCTTTCTAAATTGGCCCTAGTATATGTTTGAATGTGAGTTAGGGACCTTAGATTGTAAGCTTCTTGAGGATAGGGACTGATGTGAATGTACAATGTAGATGTAAAGCGCTGCTTAAAATTGACAGCACTATATAAGTACCTGAAATAAATAATAAATAATTCTTCCAGTCACATAAATGTATCCAAACAGATAAATATACAACCTGTCAACATGTAATACAACAGGAAGGTTAGGTGCAGATAGAGGACAGGTCACCCATGAAAAGGTAGCAGATAGCTCATGTACCTAATCATGGAGAGACAGGAGATGACCCTGTGTAGTCAGATGGGTTTAACAGCCACCTCTAAAAAGAGGAGAACTTGGGGCATAGGGATTTGTATAATTTGATATGGATTGGGCAGGGAAAACTGCATGGTGTGTTGGAAGGTTGGCAGGGGGATAGGATTGGATCTACCCCCTTTGAGGGACACTATATTTTAGTTTTGACCCCATCCAGTCTTTTGAATTCCACCAAATGGATTTCAGCTTCCAACTCAGACTAATTCTGATTCCTGATTCTCTGGTACCTATCCTATCCTTCCAACTTTAACTTGTGATATGACTCCGCTTGAATACCATTTGTTCATACCATTGCTTGTTTTCACTTGATTTGATACTTCACCTTGAAATTTCAACATCAGTGTTGCATATCAAATGCTAGTAGCTTGTGCAAATGGTAGTAGCTTGGTTGTCCAAGCAAGCAACCCCTTGCAGTCACTGTGACCAAGAGGACCACAGCTATCATCACTATAGTAGCTTTGACTATTACAGTAATTGCCAGTATTTTTCCAGCGATCCAAGCTGTGCCAATGTACTGTAAGCATGCAATGAAGACCATACTTGGAGTTTAGCTTTAAATTCTACTGATCCTTCTTCAGCATTATGACTACATAAAATCCTTTCTACATTCTGTACCCACAAGCTTGTTCACTAACTGTACATAACTGGCTAGAGACATTCCTATGACAATATCACTTTAAGGAAATATTTTCAAGGATTATTTATCCAGAGAAAACACAAACAAGAATTGTAATGCTTGGGAATTCAGCTATGAATAACATGAAAAAGAAAGTATTTTCTGAGAACCAATTAATCTAATTTCAGAAAAGGATCTGTCTAAAGAAACCTCTTGTAATTTTCTTCTGTTCCTCTCTTGCTATCATTTTACTGGAGTAAGAACACCTGCAAGGATGGAACAATACATGACTCTGCATGTGAAAGGATTACTGATTGCTAGGGATTAAGTAAATGTATGGTACTTGCTTTCAGTAGGGTAATTCCATGCTAGGTAAGTCGGCTGTAAACTTTGAAGCTGCATTTATTAATGTACTAGACTGGCAGAAAGAACATTAATTGTATGTCATGAAAAAAAGAGTAATTGGACACTACGCGCACACAGAGTCATATATTAACCCTCTAAATCTCAAAGTGTTACTAAACCCAGTAATATGAAATATATATATTCCACAAAAGTGAGTACACTCACATTTTTTGTAAATACTTTATTATATCTATTCATATGACAACACTGAAGAAATGACACTTTGCTGCAATGTAAAGTAGTGAGTGTACAGCTTGTATAACAGTGTAAATTTGCTATCCCCTCAACACACAACCATTAATGTCTAAACCGCTGGCAACAAAAGTGAGTACACCCCTAAGTGAAAATGTCCAAATTGGGCCCAAAGTGTCAATATTTTGTGTGTCCACCATTATTTTCCAGCACTGCCTTAACCCTCTTGGCCATGAAGTTCATCGGAGCTTCACAGGTTGCCACTGGAGTCATAGTTCATTGATATTATCATTTTCCTGGATTCCTTATGTATTATATAATTTTGTTTAATTGATTCGTGTTTGGTTAATTGTTTATTGACTTTATTTTTCTACTTTGAAATCATTTACAGTATCTCACAAAAGTGAGTACACCCCTCACATTTTTGTAAATATTTTATTCTATCTTTTCATGCGACAACACTGAAGAAATGACACTTTGCTGCAATGTAAAGTAGCGAGTGTACAGCTTATATAACAGTGTAAATTTGCCGTCCCCTCAAAATAACACACAGCCATTAATGTCTAAACTGCTGGCAACAAAAGTGAGTACACCCCTAAGTGAAAATGTCTAAATTGGGCTGAAAATGTCAACATTTTATGTGGCCACCATTTTTTCCAGCACTGCCTTAACCCTCTTGGGCATGGAGTTCACAAGAGCTTCACAGGTTGCCACTGGAGTCCTCTTCCACTCCTCCATGATGACATCACGGAGCTGGTGGATGTTAGAGACCTTGCGCTCCTCCACCTTCCTTTTGAGGATGCCCCACAGATGCTCAATAGGGTTTAGGTCTGGAGACATGCTTGGCCAGTCCATCACCTTTACCCTCAGCTTCTTTAGCAAGGCAGTGGTCACATTGGAGGTGTGTTTGGGGTCGTTATTATGTTGAAATACTGCCCTGTGGCCCAGTCTCCGAAGGGAGGGGTTCATACTCTGCTTCAGTATGTCACAGTACATGTTGGCATTCATGGTTCCCTCAATGAACTGTAGCTCCCCAGTGCCGCCAGCACTCATGCAGCCTCAGACCATGACACTCCCACCGCCAAGTTTGACTGTAGGCAAGACACACTTGTCTTTGTACTCCTCACCTGGTTGTCGCCACACACACTTGACACCATCTGAACCAAATAAGTTTATCTTGGTCTTATCAGACCATGGGACATGGTTCCAGTAATCCATGTCCTTAGTCTGCTTGTCTTCAGCAAACTGTTTGTGGGCTTTCTTGTGCATCATCTTTAGAAGAGGCTTCCTTTTGGGACAACAGCTATGCAGACCAATTTGATGTAGTGTGCGGCGTATGGTCTGAGCACTGACTGGCTGAGCCCCCACCCCTTCAACTTCTGCAGCAATGCTGGCCACACTCATGCATCTATTTCCCAAAGACAACCTCTGGATATGACGCTGAGCACGTGCACTCAACCTCTTTGGTCGACCATGGTGAGGCTTGTTCTTAGTGGAATCTGTCCTGTTAAACTGCTGTATGGTCTTGGCCACCATGCTGCAGCTCAGTTTCAGGGTCTTGGCAATCGTCTTATAGCCTGGGCCATCTTTATGTAGAGCAACAATCCTTTTTTTTCAGATCCTCAGAGTTCTTTGCCATGAGGTGCCATGTTGAACTTCCAGTGACCAGTATAAGAGAGTGAGAGCAATAACACCAAATTTAACACACCTGCTCCCCATTCACACCTGAGACCTTGTAACACTAAAGAGTCACATAACACCGGGGAAGGAAAATGGCTAATTGGGCCCAAATTGGACATTTTCACTTAGGGGTGTACTCACATTTGTTGCCAGTGGTTGAGACATTAATGGCTGTGTGTCGAGTTATTTTGAGGGGACAGCAAATTTACACTGTTACACAAGCTGTAGACTCACTACTTTACATTGTAGCAAAGTGTAATTTCTTCAGTGTTGTCACATAGATAGATATGATAAAATATTTACAAAAATGTGAGGGGTGTACTCACTTTTGTGAGGTACTGTATAGAGGGATGGAAGAATGGACTTTACCGGCACATAACATTATATAAAAAAATAATAATTTATTGGTTCACTTAAAATTACGGGACTCAGCACACCCCCCACAAAGAGACCCCCCAATCCTGCGTGACCACCCAAGGTACATCTGTTATATGTGGGAACATACAGATAACTACATATATTTGGGTAACAATCAGTATAAGATTGGTAATACATGTGTAATTTTAAAGAAATACTACTTTACTAAAATATTACAACCTACCAGATGTTGGTATGCTCCACTGGCAGGCAGTGAAATACCTGTGTAGATATACGGTAGACTGGTGTTGTCAATCTTGAATTGCTAAAATCAAGCCAAGAGAGACCTTTAAGTCTTAAGTAGTGTTGAGCGAACCCGGACTGTAACGTTCGGGTCCGTACTGAACTTTCGGGTGTTCGTGGCAAGGACCCGGACCCGGACATTTCAAAAATCGTTCGGGTTCGGTCCGGGGTTCTGCTATTTTACTCCACGTGTTGAGAAGCTGCAGGGCAGCCAATCAACAAGCATTTCACTGGCCGTTTGGTCACTTTACGAACAACTAACCGACGGGACGTCGAAGAGTTGTGCACCTCATTTTATCGTCTTGGGGCCTGGCTTGGGCTTGCTAAAAACTTTACAGGCCCAGGCCCAGGAACGGTGCTTGTGGGCTTTCAAGTCATGCCTGGGCTTGCAATGTCAGGCCCAAGCGAGTTGTGATGAATTCTGAATTTCCAGAGAGAACCGAACTAAAATCGTTAAGTTCTAACTGTTGTGGTCAGATGGCATATAGATGTGTCCATAAAGTGACGGACGGTCACCTCGTATGGTTGTAGACCATCCAACATTATAAAATC
>BLSH010062876.1:25218-38888 GCA_018402905.1 Glandirana rugosa
CACGGCCTAGTCAACCTCTAGGCTCCTACTCCACATCCACCCCCCTTCCCATTTTTTTATTTGATTTTAATTTATTTTCCCTATCCCCATTTATTTGTAGGGCACTTGCCCTAGTTTGAAGATGATTTTAGAACAGTTATATGGCTTCTACCGTTAATTAATACTTTTCAGACACAGTTTGAAGATGATCCACATTCACCTCCATTTTTGCTTTTTTTATGTTTTTATTTTTTTAAAAATATTTAAAGTTATTTCCCTGTTCCCATTTTTTTGTAGGGCACTTGCCCTACCCTTACCCCCATTTTACTTCCTTTTGCAGCCCTCTAGGGCTTTCCAGGACTTTGTTACAGCCATTTTTGTGCCTAAAAGTTTGGGTCCCCATTGATTTCAATGGGGTTCGTTGTCTGTGTGATTGTTCGGGTTCCGTCCGGACCCGGACCCGGACTTTGTCCCGAAGTTCGGCCGGACCAGCAGAACCCGAACTTCCAGAGGTTCGCTCAACTCTAGTCTTAAGCAACATATTTATCCTTCTTGTTTGTATAAGCTATATTAGAGAGGGACAGGAATTGGGGAATTGGGGCAGAAGTAATGGAGTAATGGATAAAGGAGGGGAGGAGAGAAAGGAAAGAAGGGGGGGAGGGAAGGACCGGGGGAAGAGAAAGTAGTACCTGTGTGGTTAGTATAAGCGTAACCGTTGGAGCGTGGTTAGTATAAGCGTAACCATTGGAGCGTGGTTAGTATAAGCGTAACCATTGGAGCGTGTTTATCAAACCAAGTATCAAGGTATTAGTGGCTGGGGGAATCTGCATGACAGTAATTATATGGAAGGAATATTTAGTGCTTGCTGTTGACCAGCAAACAGTGGTAATCAGAAGTCTATATACACACAAAACGGTATCGGTAATTACCTGCTGTGTGTTTCGGCTAATTCCCTTAATGGATTGCCAGGCACACACCAACAAGCATTTCTCTTGGCCCTAAATTGGCACCTAAGGGCGGCAAACAAACATTGCATGTAAGGGATGGGAGAGAGGGGAAGAAAGTGCCCCCCTACCACAAGACTCCAAATGGACCTCCAAGAGTAAGAAATTAAAATTACCTGTCCCAGATGGTACAATGATGTTGTCAGTACAATATTGCTAACATGAGGAGGGGGGAGACACCGCACCCCAAGATGCCTTAACATCCTCCTCTATTTGTGTGTCTCGACTGGGATCACCCGTCAGAGGGTCTGACGTCGCCCGGCCACCCGCTGTGCACATCCCAGAACCCAGAGTGACTGGGTCCTAGAGCCCTCACGCCTGGCGCAAGCGCCGGCACAGCGTGTTGGCACGGAGTGCCACAACTGCCACTTGGGAGCCGATGAGCATCCCACCCCGCATCCAAAGGGCACAGAGTGGATGCTCGGCTCCTGCACGGCTCGGGTGGCCATATACCTAAGTAAACCCAGTGCAGTCGCCGGTTGGAGCCCCCAGTGGCCGGACGGGAGGTGTGCAAGCCCCAGCCAGAACAAGGTGCATCCTAGCATGAAAAAAAGCAAATGGATCCAGGCCATGAGCTCCATCAAGGGTGGGTGACCACCAAGCAAGGTGGATAAGCTCACGGGCAGGAACCCGCACAAAACAGTTGCAATGGTTGCACAATAGCTAAATTGGCTAGCCAAACCATATACATAAACATTCTTAAATCATGGCCTAATTGAGTGACAGATGATTGTATGAGTGGACTGAAAAGCTAAATAGGCTGATGTGTATTTCCATCTTGTTACTAGAACATGAATAAACTTGTTAGATGGTAAATCTAAAGTTTTAGGACTATCATACTGGCAGATGTTATAGTATGAACTGTATTACAAAAAGGGTTTATATGACACTACTTTGTTGCTACCTGGGGGCTTGGTTGCCTCCAGCCTTTCAATCCAGTATGTCTCTTTTTGAAGTCTGTAGTAAGTCCCAGTTACCGCCTTGTGGGTCCTCTGGAATAACGAGTACCAAAAGTACACGTATGACGTGTCAAATTTATGGTAGAGGCCCAAGTGGCGGCTAACTGGGGTAAGAAGCATTTTAGCAAATTGTGAATAATAGATGTGATCATAAAGTCTTTGTTTTAAATTGTGAATGCTCTTGCCCACATAATAGGCTCCACATCTGCATGTCATGAGGTAAATGACCCCATGTGTGTCACATGTATCCTGGAACCATGGGCAAAACGACTTGCCATTTGGTAATGTAAATTGGGTACCCGTATGCACCCATGGGCAATAGGTGCATTGCCCACACTTGTACACTCCTTTGACTGCAGTGTTTCTGTCAGGGTCAGGGTTATATTGGCTGGTGACCAATTTATTGTCAATCAATGTTGCTTTATGGAAAGTAATTTCTGGGGTATCTCGTATATATTTTCTAAGCGTAGGGTCTTCACTAAACAAATGCCAATGGTGTTGCATACTTATTATGAGTGCCTGATGTTGAGCGGAATATTTAGTAATGAATCTAGTAATCTGAGTTTGTTGAATGGGTTTTCTTTTAGGATACAGCAAGTAATTTCTATCCTGTTTCTATGCCTTATTGAACGCTTTCCTTAAAAGTGTTTTACTGTAGCCCCTTTGTCGAAGGCGTGTGCACAACTGTGCTGCCTGGGCTAAAAAGTTCACATCATGTGTACAGTTATGTCATAGACAAATGTATTGTGCATATGGTATGCTTTGAATAAGAGAAGCAGGATGTCCGCTATGGGCGTGGAGGATTGTATTCCTCGCTGTATCCTTACGGTACAATCTGGTTGCTAAGTTGTTTTGTGTGTCTTTGAAAATTTGCAGGTCCAAGAAAGATATACTCTCTTGGTTGCAATTGACCGTGAATTTTAAGTTGTAGTTGTTAGTGTTTAACCGAGTCATGAAGTCCATGAGGGACTCCACTGATCCTGTCCATATGAGAAATATGTCATCGATGTACCTGAACCAGCACAAGGTGTGGTCCAGGTACTGAACCATACTTTCACTTGAAAAGATATCTCGTTCCCACCCTCCAGGTACAGATTGCCATATGCCGGGGCACAGCAAGTGCCCATGGCCACGCCCTGTACCTGGAGATAGTGGGAACCCGAAAACCAGTTATTTTCTAAAATATAAAAAAACAAGAAGTCCAAAATAAATGTGTAGAAATCCCATTCCCTATTGTCCTGTTCCATAAGAAAGGTACAGATGACTTGAACGCCTAAACTGTGGGGAATGCTTGAATAGAGCGCCTCCACGTCAATTGAGAATAGTAGTGCTTCAGGGGGACGCTTAAACCGTACAACCGTGACAATAGATCCATAGTATCCCTTACATAGGAGGGAAGTTTCATGACGTGGAGCATTAGAAAGAAATCTATGAACTTGCTAGCATTTTCAGTGAGAGCTCCAATGCCTGACACTATAGGTCTCCTCGGAGGTGATTGTACATTTTCTGTGTATTTTTGGAATTGCATAAAATGTGGCATCTCTTGGATGTCTCATATTCAAAAACTCAAATGTGTCTTTGTCTATCAAGACATTGGAGTAGGCCTGAAAAATTAGTTGTCTGAACTCCTGTTCGAAAAGCTTGATAGTTTCTATCATAATTAATTTGTACCATTCCCTATTATTTAATATGTTGAGGCACATTGTTTCATATTGATGGTGAGTCAAAAGAAAAATGTTGCCCCCTTTGTCAGAGGGTTTGATTATTGTGTCTTTTCTCTGCTGTAATTGTATGATAGCTTGTTTTTGTTGAGGAGTGAGATTGGAAGTTTTTTCAGAAATGGGTATATGCTTCACCTCGCTGATCATGGCTAACAAAAATGCCGAGATCTGTGGGTTAGTAGTCAAATCCGGGAATTGATTGGATTTGAGTTTGCATTGTGGACACGGAGGTAAGATTACTTCCATATGTTCACTGGGATCTGGTTGTGAGCTATCGGTATCATTGTTTTCATCCAGCAGGAGCATCAGGTCCCGAAGGGCTCTGAAATCCTGCATGGTGAAATTTTTAAGTTGTTCAGAGAGTTCCTTTTCTTCCCTCAGTCGCTTACAATCTGCATCAAATATGTATTTGTAGGTGAGTTTTCTAGCGAACAAGTAGAGGTCTTTGATGACCTCATACTTATCCATTTTATTAGTAGGATAAAAAGTGACACCCTATTTAAGTACCATGAGTTCTTCTTGTGATAGTGAGTAGGGTGTTAGATTGATGACTCTTGATTCATCATTGTTTGTATATTGGGTTGAGTGGTCCCTAAAGGGAGTGTTGGACGAGTGACAAATGTGTCGAGTGTACCCTGTCTTGGAACTTCCAAGGAGGGTATCATAAGTGGTATCATAAGTGGTCAGTGTTGTGATCCAGGGGTGGTCGGGGGGTTAAGGCCACAAGGGCTCACTGCTCCACCAAGTATATGGCCATGTGAACTATGTGCTTGTGTCAAAGAATTGGCCTGCATGATTTGTAAAGCTTGTGTTGCAATAGGACTTATGTACGCATTATGTGTGGGGGCCATACTGTGCTGTTTACCATCCCCTTGGATGTGTCCACCTTATGATTGTGTGTTGGTGACCATACTGTTTGTCAAAGTATTTGATTTCTTTTTAGTGCTTGCCATTTGTGCATTCCCACCACCAAAATGCCCCTGCTTTTACGTGCTCCTGAGTGTGGGTGTTGACATGCTGTGGAATAAGATGGGTGTCCCTGTAAAAAAGAAGATAAACTACTGGCAACAAAAGTGAATACACCCCAAGTGAAAAATATCCAAATTGGGTCCCAGGTGTCAATATTTTGTGTGGCCACCATTATTTTCCAGCACTGCCTTAACCTTCTTGGGCATGATGTTTACCAGAGCTTCACAGGTTGCCACTGGAGTCTTCTTCCACTCCTCCATGACGACATCACAGAGCTGGTGGATGTTAGAGACCTTGCACTCCTCCACCTTCCGTTTGAGAATGCCCCTGTCACGTACCTGGTGGTCGAGTCTGACTTATGCAGGGGATCACCTCTCTTGCGGCCCTGGTTCGAGAACCCCTGGTAGTGCAGACAGGGAGTTCAAGAGCACAAAGGGGCACAAGGGTTGGACTGGGTCACTTGGTTGTGCGTGAAAGTTCACTGGAGCTCGTGCTAGGCAGAAGAGTGGTGGTGCGGTCCAGGTCGGCAACGGGCTGGCTTATACAGTACAATGGAGCAGGCAGGCGGGTGGTTGGGTGCAGGCAGGGTCGGCAACGTGCGGGCATAAAGGTACAGCAGGATCAGGCAAAAGAGAAGTTGTAGACAGGCCGGGGGTCAGGGCAGGCAGAAAACAGCAAAATCTAAGTAAAGCCAGGGTCACAGGTACAGCAAGAGTCTCTCAGAGTAATCACAGAGTCACAGGAACGCTGTAGAATGGACAGCATCTGCTACAGGGTGCTGTCTGCCTAGGCCGATAGGCGCCATTGGTGCGCACGGGTGCGCACAGGCAGCCAGAGCGACCAAAAACTGTGCTTTTCTAACATTGCCCCCCCAAGGGGCAGCCTCCGGATGCCCAAACTGGCTCTCTTAGTCGGGTGTCTCCTCCAGAAGGCTCTGATCAATTCATTTGCATGAAGGTTTTCCTCTGGCTTCCAGGAACTCTCTTAGGGTCCATAGCCCTTCCATTTGACCAGGAACTGGGTGCTGCCTCCTCTTTTCCTACTATCGAGGATAGTCTCCACCTCAAATTCCTCCTCTCCGTCCACGAGTCTGGTTCTGGGGGCACTGTGCTACTCCCTGCTCCCTTACTCCTACTCCTACTCCCTTAACTGCTGGTTTGAGTAGATTGACATGAAAGACCGGGTGGATATGAAGAGATGCAGGGAGGTCTAGCTCGTAGGCTACTCGGTTGATTTTCCTTTTGATAGGAAATGGTCCTATATATCTGGGTCCCAGTTTTTTAGAGGGACAGGAGATTCTTAGGTTCTTTGTGGACAACCAGACCCGCTGACCAACTTGTAAGTCCTGTTCTCCCCGTCTCCCCTTATCAAAGTTCTTTTTGCTGGTGGCCTGGGTTTGGGCGAGGGTCTCCTGAAGGAGCTTGTTGTTCCTCTCTAAAAATTAACTCGTGTCCTGAACAGCAGGTATGGGGCTCTCCAAGTCGGGCAGAAAGGTAGGGTGGTAGCCGAGATTTGCCCAGAAAGGGGACTGCTTGGTAGCAGAATGGACAGAGTTATTGTAGGCGAACTCGGCCACGGGTAGGAGGGAGACCCAGTTATCCTGAGCGTAGGAGGAGTAACACTGCAAATATTGTTCCAGGGTCTGGTTGGTCCACTCCGTCTGCCCATTGGACTGAGGATGGTAGGCCGAGGAGAAGGCCAACTCGATGCCCAAAGTGGCACACAGGGACCTCCAGAAGCGGGAGGTGAACTGCGCTCCCCGGTCCGACACGATGTTGATAGGAATCCCGTGTAAGTGGTCCACCTCCTTTATGAAGGTTTCTCTGGTTTCAGCAGCTGAGGGGGTGCCTTTCATTGGGACAAAATGGGCCATTTTTGTAAGCCGGTCTACAACCACCATAATTGTGTTACATCCTGCGGACGGTGGTAATTCGACTATGAAGTCCATAGCAATCTGGGACCATGGTCATTCCGGGATGGGTAACGGATTAAGTAGTCCCCAGGCCTTAGATTTTTCTGTTTTATTCCTGTTGCAGACATGACAGGTGGTTACGTAATTCTGGCAATCTTCCATCAGCTGAGGCCACCAGAATGAGCGGGAGAGTAGCTCGGTTATCTTGTGACCACCAAAGTGACCAGCCATCTTGGTGTCTTGGCAGAGTCCAAGGGCTGCTGAGCGGAGTTCCTGGGGGATATACAGTCTGTTCTCAAACCACCACAGCCCATTTTTCAGTGTAAGTGGGGGGTCCGGCGGTTCACTAAGGCCAGTGCAGGATTTCCTGATTCGGGTCAAAAGGTCCTCCTGGGTAAGCAGGAAACTGGGGGCTGGAAGGATAGTGTCTGGCAGGGAAGTGTCCTCTGGGACATGGAACATCCTCGACAGTGCATCCGGCTTTGCGTTTTTAGCCCAAGCCTGTAAGTGATGTGAAGTTGGAAGCGACAGAAGAACAGTGCCCACCTCGCCTGTCGAGGTTTCAGTCTCTTGGTGGTCCGCAGGTACTCAAGGTTTTTGTGGTCAGTAAAAATGAATACAGGGTGAGCCGCCCCTTACAGGAGGTACTGCCATTCCTCCAGAGCCGACTTGATTGCCAGCAATTCCCTGTCACCGACATCGTAGTTTCTTTCCAGAGGGGATAGTTTCCTGGAGAAAAAGGCAATGGGGTGGAGTGAAGCCTTTGGGCCTCGTCTCTGTGAGAGAACAGCTCCCACTGCTGTTTCGAAGGCATCTACCTCCAGGATATACGGTAGTGTGGAGTCTGGGTGCTTGAGGATGGGAGCGGATGTGAACAGCTCCTTGAGCCGGGAGAAGGCGTCTTGGGCCTCGGGAGTCCAGCAGAAACGTGAGTCCTTCTTAGTGAGTTGGGTTATTGGGGCGATGACTGCTGAGAACCCTCTGATAAACTTCCGGTAAAAGTTTGCAAACCCAACAAATCGCTGGACTCTCTTGTTATCGACTGGAGCAGGCCAGTCCAGGTTGGCCGAGACCTTTTGGGGGTCCATGGTTATTCCGGCAGTAGAAGTGTGGAAACCCAGAAATGAGATGCTGGCACATTCAAAGGCTTGGCATAGAGGCCATGTAGTCGGAGACGGGTAAGTACACTCTTAATATGCCTGCAATGCTCTTCCAGAGAGGGGGAAAAGCTCAGGATATCGTCTAGATACATGACTAGAAACTGGTCCAAAAAGTCCCAGAAGATGTCGTTCACTAAGTGCTGAAAGGTCGCAGGGGCATTGCACAGCCCGAAGGGCATTACAAGGTATTCATAGTGTCCGAACCGCGTCCGGAAGGCGGTCTTCCACTCATCCCCTTCACGGATGCGGATAAGGTTGTATGCCCCGCATAAGTCCAGCTTAGTGAAGACAGTTGCAGTACCCAACCTCTGGAAGAGCTCTGGAACCAAGGGCAGTGGGTACCGGTTTTTGATGGTGATCTCACGATAATCAATACAGGGCCGGAGTGAATGGTCCTTCTTTTCTACAAAGAAGATACCAGCTCTGGCCGGTAAGGTGGATGGCCTGATAAAGCCCTTCTCCAGGTTTTCATCCAAATAAGCCTTGAGGGCAGCTAACTCCACCTCAGACAGGGGAAATATCCGACCGAACGGGACCTCTGCTCCTGGTAGGAGGTCGATCGGGCAATAATAGGATCGATGCGGAGGGAGAATATCAGCCCCCTTCTTACTAAAGACATCCAGGAACTCATGGTATGGTGTGGGGACAGCCAAGCGGGACTCCTAATCAACGTCTGTGTCCAGACTGAGCACGGCTGAGGGGTTCTCCAGACGCTGAAGCAGACAGTGATGGGAGCAATAGAGGGAAGAAAGCGCCACTTCACCCATTGCCCAGTCAATCTGGGGGTTATGGGTCCGGAGCCATGGGAGACCCAGAATAACTGGGAACAGCGGGGACGCAATGGCATCCAACAGCAGAAACTCAACGTGTCCTCCCTTGGTCGTGGTGAGCACGGGAATGGTTTCCTGGGTGACCGTGCCTGATTTGATGCTTGATCCATCTGCTAGCCGGATGACCATAGGATGTTCCTTGGGTCGGAGGGGGATCTGGTGATGCGCTGCAAAGGAGATGTCAATGAAGCAGCTGCATGCACCAGAATCAAGGATAGCCTGCACTGGGATGGTCCCGCCGGGAAGCTGTAGAGAGACAGAAAGCACAAGGTGAGCCTTATCACTGGGAAAATACATCAGTCCATCCGAGTGATTGGTGGTACACTTCCCAGCCTTGGCAGGACAGTTCCTTACCAGGTGCCCGGGACTCCCACAGTATAGGCACAGATTCTGGGACATGCATCTCTGGAGTTCTTCGGTGGTTACGGATGGGCATAGGAGCCCATTTTGCGTAGATTCCTGGTGGCCAGATGGAACGGAGGAGGAGGCAGCTGGGTTTTGGACCGGGTAGCTGGGAACCTTAGGTAGCATCCAGGTCAGGCAGATCTCTCGGCCCTGCATTCCCACAGACGGTGATCAATTTGGATGGCCAGATTGATCAGGGCATCTAGGGTGTGCTGGACCCCGACGTGAGCCAGCTCATCCTTGACTAATTGGTAACTGAGGGCCGCATCGTTCCAGGCAGTGTCCACACTCCACCGCCGGAACTCCGACACATACTCCTCCGCTGGGCAGCGGCCCTGCGGCAGAGCATTGAGGGCTGCCTCTGCTGTGGGCACCTGGTGGGGATCTTAATACAGTTGTGAGGAGGAGAATGGCGCCAATAGTAAATGGAAAAACCCTATGACCCATATACTGACGGCAGCACAAACAAGCTTATGTTGATAATAGCGAGGAGGAGAATGGCGCCAATAGTAAATGGAAAAACTATGACCCATATACTGACGGCAGCACAAACAAGCTTATGTAGATAATATTGAGGAGGAGAATGGCACCAATAGTAATACAGTTGGGCCATTGCCTGGAAGAACCGGTCCAGACTGGTGGTCTCCGGGGTTTTCCACTCCAGGAAGCGGTGGGCCCAAGCTTGGGGTTCTTCTAGGAGGAGAGAGATCACAAACCCCACTTTGGTGGCTTCCAGTGAGAAGGTCCAGGGCTGGAGTGCAAAGTACAGGTCACAAAAGTTGCGGACGGCCCGGAACTTCTGGCAGTCTCCTGAAAAACGTTCGGGCATGGGCACCTTGGGTTCATTTGGTAGTGCAACCATGGTGCGGGCAGCCGATTAGCCAGGCCCAGCTGGTGCTGGTGTAGAAAGTTCCTGCACTCTCTCTTCCAGGCGGGTATAGATGTCCTGGAGGTTCTTGACAGCTTGAGTGAGCCCTGCGAGGTGCACGCACAGCTCGTCCATGGGAGAGGTCCCCTGCGCAGACTCGGTCATGGCTGTCCGTTGCTGTCATGTACCTGGTGGTCGAGTCTGACTTATGCAGAGAACCACCTCTCTTGCAGCCCTGGTTCGAGAACCCCTGGTAGTGCAGACAGGGAGTTCAAGAGCACAAGGGGGCACGAGGGTTGGACTGGGTCACTTGGTGGTGCGTGAAAGTCCACTGGAGCTCGTGCTAGGCAGAAAAGTAGTGGTGTGGTCCGGGTCGGCAACGGGCTGGCTTATGGAGTACAATGTAGCAGGCAGGCGGGTGGTTGAGTGCAGGCAGGGTCGGCAACGTGCAGGCAGCAAGGTACAGAAGGATCAGGCAAAACAGTAGTTTTAGACAGGCCGGGGGTCAGGGCAGGCAGAAAACAGCAAAATCCAAGTCACAGGTACAGGAAGAGTCTTTCAGCGTGATCATGGGGTCACAGGAATGCTGTAGAATGGACAGCATCTGCTACAGGGTGCTGCCTGCTTAAATAGAGCGTTTGGCGCCATTGGCGATCACAGGCGCGTGGGCGCACGCGAACGAGCACAGGCAGCCAGAACGGCCAAAAACTGTGCTTTTCTAACAGCTCCACAGATGCTCAATAGGGTTTAGGTCTGCAGACAGGTTTGGCCAGTCCATCACCTTTACCCTCAGCTTCTTTAGCAGGTCAGCGGTCCTCTTGGAGGTGTGTTTGGGGTCATTACCATGTTGGAACACTGTCCTGCGACCCAGTCTCTGAAGGGAGGGGATCATGCAGTGCTTCAGTATGTCACAGTACATGTTGGCATTCATGGTTCCCTCAATGAACTGTAGCTCCCCAGTGCCGAAAACACTCATGCCAGAGAACTGAATATGGTGCGGAATTGATCTATCTCTTTAACCACACTTATCAGATGGAGGGCGAGAAGCCTATGTTGTGCAGCTAGATCAGATCCTGCACCACGTCATAATAAAGGGTAGTGTGGAAGCCAAAGCTGCAAGTAGAACTCTCATGCGACAAATGCAGAGGGGAGCCCAGCTGCTGGATCCTACCACGCTGCGGACCCGGGGTCTGAGTGACTCCCTCACCTACTCTAAACTAATGAATGTCATTAGAGAAGAGGAGGCCCTGCAGGAAACAAGAAGGGCCAAAGGTTGGAATCTGCTGTTGGGGTCAGTGTGGCCAGTACAGTCAGCAGTGACTTGGAGACCCAGCTCCTGAAAATATAGATGTCCCAGTTAAGAAAGATGATGAATGGATAATCAAGCCAAGTTGGCAAAGTAAATATGGCTGCTACCTCCAGGTTGTGCCCTTGAAGCAGAGCAGCTGGACATAGAACTGAAGTTACAAATGGTTCAGATGATGGACATGGTAAACATGCTGGCAGCAAAGTTCACCGAGTCATCTGATGGGAGTGTTATGGGTCAGAATATGCCCCCGGACCCGCCTGCTGCACCTGGCCAGAGGCCGAGTCAAGATGTCTGTCTAAACTGTGGAGGTGTGGGACATTATCAGAGAGTATGCCCAAGTCCACGGAGTGTAGAAGACTGGTGTGGACCACAGAGAGCTGATCCAAGGATAGAAAAAAGGCCTGGGCCTTCAAGGAGAACTTTCACTGAACTTGCAAGGGAATAGTGGAGGACACCTGCAGTTTATGCTGTCTCTGTCAGAAATGACTGTCGGCCTCCAAGATGTCAACAGAAACAGAATTCGCAACACCAGAAGAGGAAGGAAGCTCGAGTCCAGCCACGAAAACCTGCTGTTTCAAATGCTTCCACTAAACCTCCTGCTCAGTTGGTAGGCTCTCTGCCTGTAGTGCCTGTTTTGGTTGAAGGAATTTATACAAGAGCCATTCTTGATTTAGGTGCTCAGGTTACCTTACTGACCAGAGACTTTTACAAGATGTATTTGTCATACATACCCCCGCAAAAGTTGGAAGATATAGAAATCCAGGGTATTCAAATGGAGGATTACCCTTGTGATGGATATCTGCAGATCAAGTTGTCGTGTGACCTATTGAGGACTGGGAAGCCTCAGAACTTTGAGACCCTGGCCACTGTGTGTCCTTGGAGATATTGTGATCCATTGTTATTGAAGTGTTTGCCTCTGCTCTTGGGGTTATTCTGAGGTTCTGAATTCCCTGATAGCAGCTTGAATGCACTATTGAGCTATTTAGCTCATAACCTCAGTTATTGTTCTTCTAATGCATCCTTTGAACATATATACTGTCAATGTTTGTTACCTATCCACAGAAATACTACAGTAAAGACAATTTCTGTGTTTTTATCATAACATGTGTGGTTTCATCTTGATCTTTGCACTTACACTATTGCCGGGTGTGCCAGAAGGGTCTGAGACTGTTATTGGGGTTGAGAGGCAGAGTGACGGACTGAACATACTTAAGCGGCTCCTGCGGGGGTAGCACTACACGTACATTTTATTTTTGTGAAAAACATCTCACGTTAGTGGTGCAACTTTTGGTTATGGATTTTGTTTTTAACACAATCGCAATATTTTTTCGTTGCTTTGATTGGTTTCTATGCAGAGCTGCAACAGATTTTGCACTCTCCAGTTTTAGGAAATCAACCCCATTGTGATAGGTTGATCTCCCTGGGAGAAGTAGATGATAGTTTTTTCCACTTTACTTATTATTATTATTATACAGGATTTAAATAGCGTTGACAGTTTGCGCATCGCTTTACAATATTAGGGCAGACAGTACAATTACAATACAATTCAATACAGCAGGAATCAGAGGGCGTGCTCATTAGAGCTTACAATCTAGAAGGGAATAATCATTGCTCTATTTTTCTGTATTATTGATTACAGATTTTTAACATCATAGCTTTTTGTGTAATTTTACTGTATCATCCTGATGCATTGTTAAAACAGTATTAAATCCAAAACCAAAAATTGTAAAATTGCAGTTTGCCAATCATTAGATGTACTGGCTGTATTCATTTTCTCTTTTTAGGCTTTTTTCCTTCTGTTTTCACCTAGTGATCTGGCCAGCAGGGCCGGCGCCAGCATAAGGCAGGTTAGGCAGCCGCCTTACGGCGCCAGCATGGAGAAGGCGGTAAAATCTTGATTCCCTACTTGCCAACTGTCACGCTAGGCATCCCGCTTCTACTCCTGTCCGTGTCCTGCTGAGCTGCGAGCGCGGTCACACACATTTTTGTACATGACGGGTGGCATATTGTGCAACCCGGCACCTCCCTCTCACAAGTACACCGGACACACTGCAAGCCAGTGTACGTGTACCCCGCATCTCTCTGCTCCACTCTGCTCCACTCCACTCCACCCCGCTCCACAACAGGCTCGCAGGAGTACTGCATAGCTGTCTTGGACCTCCCCTCCACCAGTACATCTAGGGAGGGGGGCGGTGCATGATTCCTGGCTACTCCTTGGCTCCTCGGCTAGGTGAAAGGCAGTCACATGTGGGCAGGGTTAAGTCCTCTAGGTCCGCCCCCTCAGTGTTCACTGCTGCCTGACCTGGAATACACCAGGAACAAAGATAGAAGAATGGTAATGTCACAGGGGAGCTGGATGGGGGGAGGGGTGAATAGAGACACAGGGGTGCTGAGGGGAGTGGGAGTGTAAATAGAGCCACAGGGGTGCTGCGGAGGGGGTGTAAATAGAACCACAGGGGTGTTGGGGGTGTAAATAGAGCCACAGGGGTGTGTTGTGGGGACACCAAGATAAATGTGGGGGAGGCGTCGTGGGGACACCGAGATAAATGTGAGG
>BLSH010062876.1:76122-95882 GCA_018402905.1 Glandirana rugosa
AGGTATGGTCTGGGAATAGGCTCGTGCGTCGGACCGTCCGGTCCTTTCCCCCCCCGCCCGCAGACCCCGACAACCAACGGCCAGGGTTGTCGGGAAGAGGCTCTTGTCCCCATCAACATGGGGACAAGGTGCTTTGGGGTGGGGGGCGCAGTGCCCCCCCTGCCCCAAAGCACCCATACTCCCAATGTTGAGGGCATGCGGCCTGGTACGGTCCAGGAGGGGGGGGCCGCTTGCTCGTCCCCACCCCCTTTCCTGGCCTGCCAGGCTGCGTGCTCGGATAAGGGTCTGGTATGGATTTTGGGGGGACCCTACGCCGTTTTTTTTCGGCGTGGGGGGGCTCCTCTTAAAATCCCTGCCAGATCGAAGAGCCTGGTATGCTCTGGGGGGGGGGACCCCACGCAAATTTTTTTGCGGGGGTTCCCCTTTAAGACACGGCACACAAGTCGCGCCGCAAGTCGGATCGCCTCGATCCGACTTCTGGTGCGGCTTCTATTCAAATCAATGGGCTGCCATAGGGAACCATTGATTTTGAATAGAGGCAGAAAACGCCGCAAAAAGCTGGCGTGAAAAAAAGTCCATTGACGTCAATGCAAAACGCCAAGCAAAACGTCAGTTTTTTCCCCTGACGTCAGGCCCGGCGTTTTGCTTATTTTTCTGCAAACGCCCGTGTGTATGAGGCCTTTAAGAGAAGAGAGGCGCCTCTAAATGTAGCAATATGGTTACATTTAACGAAGGTACAACATTTAGCAACTCACATGGTTGATGATTAAAATGGGCACATCTAAATATGCAGGCATCCGGGATAAAGATGTCCACATGGACCATCCTCCACACCGCCATCAACGTCATCCCTTCCACACTGCGCTCCAAGCTTCTTTTTCAGATCGCTCTACTGCAAGGTGGTCTTCCTGGTTACGATTGCAGATTGACAGTGGTGAGAGTTGGTGGTGTGAAGGATGGTCTATGTAGACAGCTTTACCGCAGATGCCTGCATACTTATAGTACATGTGCCTCTTTTAATCCTCAACCATGTGAGGTGCTAAATGTTGTACCTTTATTAAATGTAACCATATTGGCAGACTTAGGGGGGCCTCTCTTTTATACTTTGTAGCTCCTGCTGGATTTTGCTTCTAATCCCCTTGTGGAGGCTGCCATTTGTGGATGGACATTTTATGGTTACACAACCTTTCACATTGCTATAATCTTTTTACATGGACTATAAACTGAAGGATTTATGAATAAATGGTTGTGGAACGAATCATCTGAGTTTCCATTATTTCTTATGGGAAAGTTTGCTTTGATATAAAAGTGTTATGGATTACAAGCATGTTTCCGGAACAAATTATGCTCGCAATCCAAGGTTTAGTGTGTGTATATATATATATATATATATATAAACTTTTTTTTACAGTACAACTCAGCATATGCAGGTTTTTTTGACAGCCCTCACCCCCTCCTTCTCCAACAGAACTGGCTTTAAAAAGCTATTTGCAAACAAACTGTTCACCCAGAAGAAACCACTTACCTCAGCCCCAGCCTTCAATACTTCTGGGAGCTCAAGCAGTCCATCACTCTATAAAAATATGCCATCTTTTCATTCACTAGTTCTTATCAGAGAAGAGGCCTCGTTAGTGGCCTAAATGTCACAGGATCATGACATGTAAGCACTACTACAACCATCTTACCTAGTCCCACAGTTTGTGAGAAGATTCTACACCAATGACCCTTGAAAGTCTTCAGAAATATTTAAAAAAGCACTTTAATCAAATTGTAAGTGATCTAACCAGTTGTTAATTCAAAAATACATGGGCAAATGATCTATCCCTACCCTAATGTAAAAAAATAAAAGTTTGGTTGCATTTCTTATTAGGCTTCATGCACACAGGACGTTAAAAAAACGTTCTAAAAACATCAGTGATATTTTCATCTTTTATTAGCAGCATATTACCGGCATTTTTGATCGTTTTTTCGCATTTTTAAAGGGCCAGTATTTTTTTCCTCAATTGATCTAAAATGTCCAAAAACGCTGGGAACCGGCGTTTCAGCGTTTTTACAGCTGGAAAACGTCTCTCAGAACCCACTGGTTATTCTGACTCCAACTGTTGTAATAGTGACTTATCCCTTGCTGAGACCTCTATGCCTGGCCTGTATAAGCAGATATAATCACTGCGGACAGTCTTTATCAGATAGCTTGAACTCACCAGGGACCGATTCTTCCACAAGCATATATTTATTGGTACAGCAGACAACAAATGTGGCAGATGGTTGAAAGATGGTATCTGCAGGTCAAAACATGGTAATGAGTCCTAGGATTCGAGTAGATTGTGTGCGGCCTACAAAAGTGTGGCCATCTTCTTCCTCAAGAGACAGAGAGAGGAGCACCAGGAAGAAGAAGTTACATCACAGAGTGAACCAGGAAGAGGTAATTACCTCAGAAGATGGGAGGGGGCACACTTAGAAAAAAGAATAGGATAATGCAATATCCAAAACAACCACAAGATGGCAGTGTAATAACCAACCATACAAACATTACTATAGCTATGCATAGAATTATGTTTACATAACAGTACATGTAACAGCACATTCCCCGCCTGGTATTGTAAATACCACTGTTATATCATAACGGTAGTTATATAATTCAAATCAACAATGGTGTAGCTGTCTTGAAGATCTGAAAGACAAAAAAAATAACATGCATGTATATCCAACAACAAATAAAGAAGGCATCAAGAAGTGTCGCTTAAAGTTCAAGCCACATTATTCTTGTGGTAATAACTGAATCCAACAGACCCAGGTAAGCAAGTTCAGTTTCCAAAAGGCAAGAGTAAAACAAGTTCTGTGATGGGTCTGAGGAAAGTCTTTACAGTTCCTTGTCTGGCAACCTTCCCCTCTACCTTGTGCACCATACCATCATCACTAGGAATGGTCTTTACAATAAGTCCCATGGGCCATTCAGTTCTTTCGGCTTGCCGGTCTTTGAACAGAACAAGGTCTCCAATTTGGAGATTAGGGTTCAGATCAGTGGCAAAAGTCTTGACAGCACACTGGTCTTGTTTTTTTTTTGCAGTTCAAAAAAATCACAGCCAAAAACAGTTGATAACAGCCTATGTGTGCATGAACACATATGATAACATGATGTAGAGTTTATTGGCTGTAGAAAAAAAAAGTGTGCCACTAATAACAGCTGCTGTAAAGCAGTCAAAAAACATTGTGTGTGCATGAGGCCTTAACGTTTTGGAAATTGGGTTGAAAGTTGCTGTCAAACTAAAAACCTTACCAAAGAACAACCAATAACAATCAATGCTGCTCCAAAAAAAAACCCATTAAACTTTATAAAAGCTATCAGTAGTAACTAATCAGATTTTTTTTTTCAGATGAAGCAAAAAAATCTGATTGGTTAATAGATGTAGCTGTTTCAATGTAGTTCCAGTTTTTATTGCCCTGCTTTTGGTACATTAGCTCAAGAGTGTATTATTTCCCTGCCATACAAAAAATATAAGATATATATATATATATATATATATATATACAGTATATATATGTAATTGGTTGTAAAATAATTCTTCTACAAACATGCTTACAGTACAGTTCCCAGAAACGAAGTACTGCCAAATTACCAGAACTTGCATCCTTGAAGGCTAGCTCTTAAGAACACCATTAGAGCCCAAGGCAATAAAGCCAGAGAGGCAGGATGTGCTGCCAGATTAAATATGTCTAGATGTCTGTTTACTAATTAAATGTATTGTTTGTCTGGCAATACTTTAATGATATTGAGGACCTTATGAATTTTTTTTCAAGCTTTGATCTTGTGCTTAGTTTAGATTGGCACAACTAAATGTAATATGGTGTTTGCTAGCGAAACCAAGCAAAAAGGTGCTGTATAGAAACAGTTTACAACTCGCTTCTGTGAACTTTCATTAACCACTTCAGCCCCGGAAGGATTTCCAGCTTTAGGACCGGAGCCCTTTTTGCGATTCGGCGCTGCGTCGCTTTAACTGACAATTGCGCGGCCGTGCGACGTTGTACCCAAACGAAATTTGCGTCCTTTTTTTCCCACAAATAGAGCTTTCTTTTGGTGGTATTTGATCCCCTCTGCGTCATTTCTGATCGCCGCTATAAACAAAAGAAGAGCGACAATTTTGCAAAAAAACCCAAATTTCTTACTTTTTCCTAAAATACAAATCCAAACAAAAATATAAAAAAACATTTTTTTTCACCGTTTTTGGCCGATTTATATTCTTCCTCATATTTGCGATAAAAAAAATCGCAATCGGCGTTTATTGATTGGTTTGCGCAAAAGTGGTCGCGTTTACGGATGATGAGAATTCATTTTTGGGGTTTTTAATTTTTTTTTTATTTTTTACTAAAAATGGCGGCGATCTGCGATTTTTTGCGGTACTGCGATATTTCAGGGGACATGTCGGACCATTTTGACACTTTTTTGGGACCATTGGCATTTATACAGCGATCAGTGCTATAAAAATGCACTGATTACTGTGTAAATGCCATTGGCAGTGAAGGGGTTAACCTGCAGGGGGCGCACTAAGGGTTAACTATGTTCCCTGGGCGTGTTCTAACTGTATGGGGGACTGCCTATCTGGGGAAGGGAAGTTATCACAGCCTTCACGTAAAGGAAGGCTGTGATCACAGCCCTTCCCCCTCACACAGAGCGGAGGTCCGTGTTTACATACACGGACCTCCGCTCATTCGCTCCGGGGGGGTCATCGCGGGTGGCCGGCGGCAATCGAAGCCGCCGCACCCGCTCCCCAGCCCCCCCTGGACACAGTGAGCGCGCGGGCGCGCCTCCGGCGGCGCGCGCGCGCTCACTAAACTCGTTCCCGCAGCCGCCGTCATATGACGGCGATTTGCGGGAACGAGCCACTTTGTCGCCGTCAGATGCCGATCGGCGGTCAGCAAGTGGTTAAGAGAAACGTTTTCATCCATCAGAGAAAAAAATCTCATGATGAAGATTTATTTAAGCAAAAATAATTGCATATGTTGGGATGGTAAATACTTTTGTAGCGCCCCCATAGTGTAGGTGTTTTTGTGAGATAGTTTTTTTTGCAGGAGAGGCAAAATTTAGTCAGGCCTGACTGTAGGAGCAGGCCTGAATGTTTTGATCTGGGCTTGGAGAGTGGCTCAGGTAGGACTGGGGCAGTCCAACAGATGATGTCACTAAACCCTCCTACCTTCTTTTGGGAAGCACTGGAACTTTGCAGAGTGAAGGTGGGACAAGAGGTGTCATCATCTGGAGTGTCATGGGAAGCCCCGACCAATCTCCAATCTGGATTGGCAGGGGGCAGGCCTTCTCATATACTCGGGGCTGGGTCAGTCTGGGTGGAGTTGCTGGAGGTGGAAGTGGGAAGATGTAGCAGAGGTGCTGCGGAGGCCTCTACCCAGGAGGGAGCCCCCAGTCTGGGGGGGGTGACCTTGAGGCCTGGAGGTTCGGGTGCAGCCAGGAGTGGATGTGATTCCTGGAGTCGCACAAGGGAACAGGAGAGCAGCAGAGGTGCTACTGAGACACTTTAAAGAGTCCACTGGAGTCGGTGAGTGACAGACCCGGGGAGCTGGAAGAGGAAGTGCTGGAGCAGGCTGGGAGAGGAATAGTGGACAGTCTGTGGAAGCTTTGGGAGCCAGTCAGGGGAAGGAGTGTTACTGTGAAGAAAGCAGGTCCATGTGGTGGCCTGAAAGAGGGATGGGCTGGAAGTTGTAGTCCATCAAAAGCCAAGCTAGCACCCAAATACTTTGCTACATATTTGGGGGCTCGTGATCCCTGGCCTGTAATGGGTGGTCCTGAGGTCCTGCTGACAGAGTGTAGGCCTCACCACGTGCTAGCTGCAGTGAAGAGAAAGGAGTAGAGAAGCCTGATAAATTTCCTTTCAAGCTGTGAACCAAGTGATTTGCTGGAGAGTAGTGAAGGAGCAATCATCTTCTTGGGTCCCTCTTTGGTGCGCCTGACCCTTTCCTCCTGTTGAGTGCCCCCACAACAAGCAGCTTGCTATGGGGGCACCCGAACTGAGCCGCAGCTCCCTGTTTCCAATCAGACATGGAGACTCAGCCCAGCCCTGCCCCTTTCTTTTCTCATTGGCTCGCTGATTTGATTGACAAAAGCTGGAGCCAATGGCGCAGTGCTGCTGTCTCAGCCAATGAGGAGGGGAGTCCGGACAGCCAAGTCTCTTGTGCAATATCGCTGGATCTAGATGGACCTCAGGTAAGTATTGGGGGGGAGGGCTGCAGCACACAGAAGGTTTTTTTATCTTAATGCATAGAATGCATTAAGATAAAAAAAAATCCTTCTGCCTTTACAACCACTTTAATTGAATAAACTGAAGTTAGAAGCTGATATACAATAATGGTTGATAGTTTTGATAAAAAGTATGTGCTTGAAGATACCAGTGTGTTGATTCTTTGCATCAATAAATGTTGTACTTTTGTAATCTTGAGGCATTTTTCTGTTCTGGAGTGCAGTATTTTGAAGTTCCATAAAAAGTATGCTTTAACCCATTGGCAGGATATTATTAATAGAAACATCTGTGCATCTGGACATATTGATGCGTCAATAGCTCCCACCACAGTCCTGTCTCTGCCTATTGGAAAATGTAACAATTATACTGTAAATAGCTTAGTCCTCTTCCTGCATACAAGAGATACAAGAGAGGCCAACCTCGTCATTTCACTCTCCGCTTAAGTACGTGACATGACAGTAGCATAATACAGATGTTTACAGACAAATCATATACAGTATCTCACAAAAGTGAGAACACCCCTCACATTTTTTGTAAATATTATATTCTATCTCTTCATGTGACAACACTGAAGAAATTACACTTTGCTACAATGTAAAGTAGTGAGTGTACAGCTTGTATAACAGTGTAAATTTTCTGTCCCCTCAAAATAACTCAGCACAGGGCCATTAATGTCTAAAGTGAGTACACCCCTAAGTGAAAATGTCCAAGTTGAGCCCAAAGTGTCAATATTTTGTGTGGCCACCATTATTTTCCAGTACTGCCTTAACCCTATTGGGCATGGAGTTCACCAGAGCTTCACAGGTTGCCACTGGAGTCCTCTTCCACTCCTCCATGACGACATCACAGAGCTTGTGGATGTTAGAGACCTTGCACTCCTCCACCTTTCGTTTGAGGATGCCCCACAGATGCTCAATAGGGTTTAGGTCTGGAGACGTGCTTGGCCAGTCCATCACCTTTACCCTCAGCTTCTTTAGCAAGGCAGTGGTCATCTTAGAGGTGTGTTTGGGGTCGTTATGTTGAAATACTGCCCTGCGGCCCAATCTCCGAAGGGAGGGGAGCATGCTCTGCTTCAGCATGTCACAGAACATGTTGGCATTCATGGTTCCCTCAATGAACTGTAGTTCCCCAGTGCCGGCAGCCCTCATCCAGCCCCAGACCATGACACTCCCACCACCATGCTTGACTGTAGGCAAGACACACTTGTCTTTTTACTCCTCACCTGGTTGCCGCCACTCACGCTTGACACCATCTGAGCCAAATAAGTTTATCTTGGTCTCATCAGACCACAGGATATGGTTCCAGTAATCCATGTTCTTAGTCTGCTTGTCTTCAGTAAACTGTTTGCGGGCTTTCTTGTGCATCATCCGTAGAGGAGGCTTCTTTCTGGGACGTCAGCCATGCAGACCAATTTGATGCAGTGTGCGGCATATGGTCTGAGCACTGACAGGCCTTCAACCTCTGCAGAAATGCTGGCAGCACTCATACATCTATTTCCTAAAGACAACCTCTGCATATGACGCTGAGCATGTGCACTCAACTTCTTTGGTTGACCATGGCGAGGCCTGTTCTGAGTGTAACCTGTCCTATTAAACCGCTGTAAGGTCTTGGCCACCATGCTCCAGATCAGTTTCAGGGTCTGCCTTTTTATAGCCTAGGTCATTTTTATGTAGAGCAACAATTCTTTTTTTCAGATCTTCAGAGAGTTCTTTGCCATGAGGTTCTATGTTGAACTTCCAGTGACCACTATGAGAGAGTGAGAGCAATAACACTAAATTTAACACACCTGCTCACCATTCACACCTGAGATCTTGTAACACTAACGAGTCACATGACATCGGGAGGGAAAATGGCTGATTGGGCCTAATTTTGGACATTTTCACTTAGGGTTGTACTGACTTTTGTTGCCAGCGGTTTAGACATTAATGGCTGTGTGTTGAGTTATTTTGAGGGGACAGCAAATTTACACTGTTATACAAGCTGTACACTCACTACTTTACATTGTAGCAATAGTGGCGGCTGGTGTATGAGGGGCGCTTGGGCGCCGCCTCCCCACCGGCTAAAAAAAAAGTCAGCCCCGTCCCCCTGCAGGTGGCACCGGTACACTGACTTTATCTTTTTCCGGCTCCTTGGCAGCCAAGTAGTGAGCCTATTGGTCAGCCATTATAACCTATGCGGGTGCGCTGAACAGCTGCACACGCATAGCTTGATTGGCTGCACTGAGCCTCCGGCTCAGTGTGATTGGATGAGGTGGCCGGGGAGACCCTGACTCCCCAGTGACCGCCCGACCATGAGGGACAGCTGCTTTACGCATGCCGATCTCTGCAAAAATCCTGCCTGCTGCCTACCTATTGGATGGGGTAAGTGCGGGACTTGTCCCGACCTTGGGGGGATGGGGGGGTGTCTCTGCAATGTACCCCACCTGTGTCACTGGCTGCATAACTGCCCCCGCCTGTGTCACTGGCTGCAAACTGCCCCCACCAGTGTCACTGGCTGTATAACTGCCCCCACCTGTGTCACTTGCTGCAAACTGCCCCCACCTGTGTCACTGGCTGCAAACTGCTCCCAACTGTGTCACTGGCTGAATAACTGCCCCACCTGTGTCACTGGATGAAAACTGCCCCTAACTGTGTCACTGGATGAAAACAGCCCCTAACTGTGTCACTGGCTGCATAACTGCCCCACCTGTGTCACTGGCTTCAAACTGCCCCAACTGTGTCACTGGCTGCATAACTGCCCCCACCTGTGTCAATGGCTGCATAACTGCCCCCACCTGTGATACTGGCTGCATAACTGCCCCCACCCATGTCACTGGTTGCATAACTGCCCCCACCTGTGTCACTGGCTGCATAACTGCCCCCACCTGTGTTATTGGCTGCATAACTGCCCCACCTGTGTTACTGGCTGCATAACTGCCCCCACCTGTGTTATTGGCTGCATAAGTGCCCCCACCTGTGATACTGGCTGCACTTTACCCCCACCTGTGATATTGGCTGCAATTTACAACACCTGTGATACTGAGCTGTATACTGTGCCCTGTGATGCTGGGGCTGTATACTGTATCCTGTGATGCTGAGCTGTATACTGTGTCCTGTGATGCTGAGCTGTATACTGTCCTGTGATGCTGAGCTGTGTACTCATGACACAATATGTGGAATACAGGGGATGGAGTGGGTGGGGCTTATTAGAAGCAGGAGGGGTCAAAAAGGAAGGGCGGGGCCTGGCGCCCCCCATCCTAAAACTTCACCAGCCGCCACTGTGTAGCAAAGTGTCATTTCTTCAGTGTTGTCACATGAAAAGATATAATAAAATATTTACAAAAATGTGAAGGGTGTACTCACTTTTATGAGATACTGTACATGTTCACACAGTAATGTGGATGCAAGATAGTAATAGTACACAGTCCATCTATAACTTGACGCGTTTTGCGAGCTATGCTCGCTTCCTCAGGAGTGGATGCAGGGTATATATGGATAAATTGGCTCCAAAGGTTGGTCCCCACATGGCGACAGCGGGGAATGTTTAGCCCAGCGCATAGCTCGCGAAACGCGTCAAGTTACAGAAGCACTGTGTACTATTACTATCTTGTATCCACATTACTGGGTGAACATGTTTACAGCCAAATCATACACATCTGTATTGTGGTACTGTCAGGTTTTATGTCCATGTCTGGTTTTTATGCTCATGGTATAAATAAACATTTTAACCAATGTATGTACTCTCATTACGTGTATTGACCTTATGCTCAGCTCACCTCATCTAAAGTCTCATGGGCATTTTTCTTTGTTTCTGTGCATTTTATAGGGATGGAGATGTGACATAATGGAGGCAGCAATTAGACCTTTTTTTCTTTTTGCATTAAAATCTGAATATTGTTGGTTAGCAGTCAACTGTGTGTTTATTGCCAACGGATTGGAAGGGCTACATATAATTCCCTTTGAAATGCCTCAATCTGAGCATTGTACTCTTTGTAGTAATGATTGACGCTTAGCACCCACACAAACAACATGACTTTTCGCACCCATTTGCCATGGCAAGAGCTTCTACGAGGCAGGAAAGATGAGTGTGTCTTTGCAGTATTCAGGACTTTGAGCATCTAGTGGGCAAGGATGTAGAAGCACACCCAGACTAGACTGAAAGAATTACCATTAAGCAGTGTTAAACAAAATGGCAGCTGCCTTACCACTGCAGTAATCAACATCAAAGCAGAGGGGGGGGGTTACAAATAAAGTTATGCCTTGTGAAACCCATTTCATTCTAGCATCTTTTTGCAGTTATAAATCACCTTTATTGTTTTCTACTTACATTTTGCACTACACTAATTTTTTATCAAAACAAAGGCATTTAACAGAACCAGATACCTTTTTGAAATATATCTGTTTAAACCATTCTGACATTGCTTTTCTCCAGGGTTTTTGCATTGTCATATTATATGGACACATTTTTCAGCTGATTTCAGACAGAAGCCCTGATAAAACTTGAAAGCCATCCAGACCTTAAGACTCCCATTCACACCTGAGCAAATTAAAGCACAAGTTGAAGCTTCAACGCTCGACACCAGGCTTTCCATTATATGCAGTGGTGCCTGTTCACATCTAAGCGTAGTGTCACTTGAAGCTTGCCACTTAAAAAAGTGCATGAGCTTCTTTTGGGGTATAGTCATATGTTTTGGCCCCAATATACTTCGAAGGAAGCACATGAAAACATGTGAAACATTTGCATAACACATATTTTTTGCATGTTTTCTTGCGTAGTAGATAGCTCTCCGTTGGCTAATATAAGGAAAACAATGCTCAAGCTTGATAAAAAAAAGTCCAAAAAAGACCAAAGATGCTTAGCTCAAATATATGGGGCGTCACCTTATATGTTTAGGCAACAGGATTTTAGATGTGAGATGATAGGGCAAGTGGATCTTTACTGTTCCTTTTTGCTTATTTTTATACTGTTAAATGTCTCTTCTTTACATCTTTCCTTCTATTTCCTTCTGAATCCATACATGAGAAGAACTATGGAATATGCCATTGTTTTTTTCTGGAAGCCTAAGCCAGAATTTTGCTTGGTTCATACTATAATTCCTATAATATTGGCCCAATCATGTGACATATTTGTAGAATTTTATTGTTGCTTTTATTAATAAAATACAAATTAAAAAAACCCTAAATGCCCAAAAATATTCCTCAATTTCCATATGAAGAGAGACAGCCTACAATTATGTCAGGGATAGAAAGCACTCTTGCAAGGAAAACCAAAGGCCATTGTAAGATCGCCATTATACATTGGTTAACTTGCATATAACTTTGTAACTAATTTGCCTACCTGAAACATTTTTTCACTCTTTTAACCACATCTAACCACCTCCAGAAAATGTACCCATCTTCATGACCAGGCCATTTTTTGTGATACGGCACAGTACTTTAATTGATAATTGCACGGTCATGCAATGCTGTACCTAGCTATTTTTTTTTTTTCCCCACAAATAGAGCTTTCTTTTGGTGGTTTGATGACCACTTAATTTTTTCTTTTTTGTGCCATAAACAAAAAAAGACCAACAATTTATAAAAAAAAAAAATATATATATATATATATATATATATATATATATATATATATATATATACATATGTATATATATATTTTACTTTCTGCTATAAAACATATCCAATAAAAAAAAAATTAAAAATCAAATGTCTCCATAATTTTAGGCCAATATGTATTTTGGTACATATTTTTTGGTACAAAAAAATCCCAATACGCATATATTGATTGGTTTGTGCAAAAGTTATAGCGTACACAAACTATGGTATATATTCTGGAATTTTTATTTATTTATTTATTTTTTTATTATACTAGTAATGGCAGCGAACAGTGACTTATTACGACAGACACTCTGACACTAACTGACACTTTGTGGGAACAAGTGACACTAATACAGTGATCAGTGCTAAAAATATGTGCTGTCATTGTACTAATAGGAAGGGGTTAAAAAGCTAGGGTGATCAAAGGGCTAAATGTGTGCCTAGCCAGAGTTTTTGTGTACAGTGTTTAGCGTTTTTACTAAGGGAAGTGAAGGATTTTCTTTCCCTGCTTTGCAGGGAAAGAAAACCCATCACTTCTCCCATCAGGACAGAGCTCTGCCTTGTTTACATAGGCAGAGCTCCATCCTGTGTGTCTTACTGATGATCAGCAGGTTCCCACGGGCATCCATTCTGCTTTGACAAACCTACCACCTGCTTTGCCACCTACCTGGGAGTGCAGAATCACGTGTATATATATATATATATATATGTGTGATTCTGCACAGTGTGGCCGTCCCATAGCAGTGAATCTGCTATAGGGCAGTCGGCACGTGATTAAGGCTATATAAGACTGTTTTAATAAATACAGTTTGTTTATTATAAGCTGACAAATGGACAAAAGTGTGAAAAAGACTGTTTAGACTTAAGGGTCCATGCACAATGGGCTTAAAAAAGCCAGTTCTTTTGGCAGAAAAAAACACTCATATAGAGCATTTTTGTACAGGCGTTTAGGAGTGTTTAGAAGCACTGAACGTTTTTTTCTGCCAGAAAACTGCTTTCAAAAATGCAAGACAGAAGGTTTTTTTTCTGCCTCTAAACAGTGAGCTTAAAATATGCCTCTAAATGTCCTAATGTGCATGGACACATAGGATAACATTAGCTGCTTCTACATGCAAAACATAAAACTCTTCAAGAAGCAGTGTTTTTTTAAGCCAGTGTGCATGGACCCTTAAAGGTCTCATGGTTCAAACCTTCTTTGCTACAGTTGCCCCCAGAGTCCCCCTTTTTCTTACCTGGATCCATCCATTTCAGCGACGTGCACGAGCCCAGCGGCTCCAGCCACTGTCTCTGTCCTCACTGGATAGATTGCTGTTGTTAATCAAATCCAGGGACACGAGAGCGGGAGTCCTGCTGTCTGTGTTAATGTACGCAGCAGCGGGACTCGGGAGCGCACCCGCCCGGGTGTCCCCATGGAAAACAGTTCTCTGTGGGGGCGCACGATGAAAGGGAGAAGCCAGGAGCACCAACAGAGCACCCCAGAAGAGGTGGCTCTGGGACGCTCTGTGCAAAACCCTTGCACAGAGCAGGTAAGTATAACATGTTTGTTTTTTTATTTTAAAACTACTTTAAGGATAAGTTCAGCTTTGGAATATGTTACACGTCCACCCATTTTGGATCATGTTTCAGTATCTGCAGCCTCCCCCCCCCCTTACCCCCTCCCTATGGCGGTGTGTGTGGGATCCCCTCCTCGCACCCACAGTCACACTTTAAAAGTAGCACGCCTGTGATGGGCTCCACCCATGTTTCCTGTGATTGAATGCCTACAAGTACTGTCAGTCATTGCAGCTGATGGCTTGTAGTTCTTAATGAGCTTTGAGGGTGCTGGTGAGTGCTCTGGTAAATCATAGATCTTCCAGCTTTCAGGTAACTGCTTGCCCGTACATGGTATGAGAAGGCAGCTATGCTGAGAGTCTGCAGGAGCCTGAGCTAGCACCCACAATCTGCTGATTGTGAGTGTAATGGTCTGCAGGCTTCTTAGAAAAAAAATAATAATGGCACATTTCTTTACCTACAAAAAATGTGCATTTATTTTTTTTATTTTTCAAAAGGTGAACTTATCCTTTAACATCCTATAATATGTTTTACTTTTCAATATTTTTATTGAAAATAAATAAGGAGAGGTACATTAGGTCACATAACATATTACTGTAAACTTCAGTATATAGTATAACATTCGAACCAGACATAAAGGTTTAAGCACAAAAAGGCATATTGTGTGCAACAATAACATATCATCCAACAAACAAAAAAAAAGAAAGATTACAAGATATGCATCAAAAATTGTTGGTATTTATAAGGCCACAGTATAAGGAAATGTACTTTCCCAAAATTGTGATTACTAGGTCTACGGCCACCATTATTAAAGAAGCATAATGTTCCCAATGGGTCATTTCAGTCAAGAAGCATCCAGAGCCATGGTGTAGAGACTCCTTTACAATAAAGGTGTAGAACAGGGCGATGAGGGGGGAACAGGGATTAGGGATGAGGGAAAAGGGAAAAGGTAGGAGGGGGATAAAGTCATTTATGGAGTCATTATTTTACACAAAGCGCCTATGTCTAAAGAGGCAATCTATAATTAAATAGTAAAAATAAATGTTTTAAGGGTAAACACAAAAGTAGGAAGCCAGAGGTATATTAATCTATTGATAGATATAGTATCCAAGGGTCCCAAATCACATCAAATTTCTTAGTGGAATTGCGGAGTACAGGTGAGTCTATCATTAACCATGATCCAGTTCAGTTTATTCTTCACATAATCAAGGGGAACCACCGAATGCTTCCAGTGTTTGGCAATAGTTATACGGGCCACCAGAAGAATATATGTAATTAATTTCATTGTTATAATATTTTTTAAACTTGAATTAATTTTACTTTAACAAGGCACAATGATCATTTAGCCACCCATTACTGATGTGTTTGTAAACAAAGCCATGTGATCAATATGATGGGTTATCACATGATGGAGAACCGTGTCGCTAAAATGTTTTTCCTTGAAAAATTATGATCATTTTAAAGTGTTTCTAAAGGTTCAACATTTTTTACCTTAATTAATGCTCTGTGTTATGGTAAAAAATGTCCCAGTAATGTCCTATCTTGATCCAGTGCTGTGTCCATCTGCATCGACTCTCTCCCCTCTCTTTGCTCACAGATGCGGCAGTGAGAGCCACTCGCTCCTGCTGCTATCAATCAAATCCTGTGAGCAGAGAGCAGAAGGCAGGGTTGGGCCGTGCTGTGTGTGTCAAAAGACACACACAGCCTGCCTCGGGATCGAGCCTGCTGGTGTGCCCCCCTAGGAAGTGACTTTCTATGGTGGCATACTGAGAAGAGGAGGAGCCTAGAGTGCTGGCAGCGGACCTCAGAAGAGGGGGTTCAGGGCAGCTCTGTGTAATACCATTGGAAAAAAATTGCCTTTACAAACACTTTGAAGTTGAACTCTAGACAAAAAGCTAAAATACGCAGATAATATACACAGGGGGCTGTTTTACCTGCCAAAGGGTTTGTATTTTTGTTCATCCAATCCTGAGATTTACACAACTATGCTATACCACACAGTTCTGTCTTGCAGGGCAAGAGACCTAATTTGTCTCTGCTGTAATTCAGCAACAGTTACAGGTCTCTTCCCTCTCCCACCTTGTGACTATATGAAGTAGGGAAAAGTAGCACACTGATGATCTCATCTCTGCCACTTTGTTTTCTCATCAGCATAGCCCTTACACTGTAGCACAATTGATTGGGTAAGCCAATAAGTAAGTGTGCTGATTCTCCCTTCTCCAGTTTGAGCTCCAGTTTGAGCTCTGCTCTACAAGGACTACATGTAAAAAAGTACAGTTCATGATGTATTAAGGAATAAAGAGTCATTTTAATTTGTGCCTTTTATTATTTGCCCATAATTCAAATTTAACCGGTTCCCGTCCAGCCTATAGCAAGACGACGCTGGCGGGAACCTCTTGTCGAGCCAGGTGGACATCACATGACGTCCTCCCTGATTGGGCTGTGCAGCAGCACGATCTGTCACCGGCTGCATCCACCGGACACAGCCGATCACTGATCACTACACTAGCCCATTGCCGGAACCATGTGACCGCTGTAACCAATCACAGCTGGTCACATGACAGTTGTAAACAATGGATGGCTACATTTCAAGCCATCCATTATATACAACTGTGTTGCCAGCTGTGATTTGTCAGTGTGATCACAGACTGAACCAATTACAGCCCAACTGTTCCATGTCATTAGCTCTAGCCAGTCACAGCTAATCACAGCAAAACAGACTGAATGAATCCATTTCATTGAGTAAAATGAAATTCACCGCTCTATGCAAATGTAATGTGTAAAAAAAAAAAAAATACTGATCACTTCCTCAGAGTAGTACGATGTTACTATGGTAGCATTATATTGCTCTGGTGTGTTAAAAAATAATCGTAAAAAGAAAAAGAAATATAGTATAAAAAAAAAAAGATTAAAAAAAAAATGTATTATTTTTTTTTTCGTACTGTCACCAGTCAGTGTCCCTGATCACTGCAACACCCATTATATGATGATGCTGTACTGCACTGGTGACAGTATGTAAAGAAAAAAATAAATTTCTTCATTTTACAAAAACTTATGACAAGAAATAATATCAAAAATTGCAGTGCTCCATAGTCCAATGAGTGAAAAATATTGATGTTGAATAAAAAATATTACGTCCAACGACTTCCAAGGACCTTCAGCAATATCATAAATATGTATCCTTAGAAACAGATGAAGTGTCCACTCACCAGATGTAGATGCTACCTCAATTAACCACTTCAGCCCCGGAAGGATTTACCCCCTTCCTGACCAGTGCACTTTTTGCGATTCGGCACTGCACTTTAACTGACAATTGCGCGGTCGTGCTACGTTGTACCCACACAAAATTGGCGTCCTTTTTTTCCCACAAATAGAGCATTCTTTTGGTGGTGTTTGATCACCTCTGCGGTTTTTTATTTTTTGTGCTATAAACAAAAAAAGAGCGACAATTTTGAAAAAAACAATATTTTTTACTTTTTGCTATAATACATATCCAAAAAAATATATTAAAAAAACGAATTAATTTATCAGTTTAGGCCAAAATGTATTCTTCTACATATTTTTGGAAAAAAAAATGCAATAAGCGTCAGAACGGGGAACGGGCGTGTTTACATTGGCGGTTCCCCATTCCTCCTCTCTAACAGGCGATCGCGGGTCGCTGGCGGACATCGAGTCCGCCCGATCCGCAGCCCCACTCACAGAGCAGGCGGCGGGCACCAGAGCGCGCCCTCGCCGTGCGCCTACCCACCCAAACTGCGACTGTACGGACCGCCGTTTATAGATGGCGATCTGTGCAACGGAGCCACTTTGTTACCGTCTTTCTACGCGAGGCAGTCGGCAAGTGGTTAAGAGGACAGCAAATGCGTTTTAGTGTCCACAAAATGTGAAGAGTTTTCCAAATTACCGTGTCCTCATCCCATCCACCGGTATTACCAAGGAAGGAAAAAAGAACACAACATGGTGCAGTATGCCAACACTCATATACACAACACAAAACAGTGGAAAAGGGAAAGTGTTCACCCGTGCCAGGTAGACAAATGTGGTGACATTGTGTAACATATCACCATCACCAGGTGAAGTGCTAATTCACCAGTTGTGATATACACCAAATACTCCAGACCAGTGGTTCTCAACTCCTGTCCTCGGGACCCACTAACAGGCCAGGTTTGCAGGATAACTGAAATACATCCCAGGTGATATAATTTGCTGCTCAGTGATTGCAGTATTCTAGTCTGCATCTCCCCAAGGTAATACTTAAAATCTGGCCTGTTGGTGGGTCCTGAGGCCGGAGTTGAGAACCACTGCTCCAGACTGTCTGTATATTCCAATGTCCTTACGGCACATTAGTCCCAAGGCATGGCTTCCAGATGATCATGCAAGGAGTAATCAGCCATAGTAGTAGCACCGCCATTACCCCACAAATGAAAAAAGGGTATCATAGCGTAATATGTCTTTTAATATTCAAAAATAAAATAAATATACAAGCTAATAGGTAGTGCAGGCTTAGGTATACAATAAAATAGTTCAAGTGAGCCTCATGACAAAAAAAAAGCACTAGTCACAGCTAAACACAGGTTTCAAAGGCTGACAGATGATGTAAAACATCTTTAAAATTCGCACATAATATAAAAAACGTACTCTGACGTGTTTCAAGCTACAGCTCATTTTCAAAGGGTTGCTTACAGTCCATGCAGTCTCCTCATCAATATATACAGCAGTGTTAATAAGCAATAGACACCAGCTGCATTGCCGGCCGCCATTATCCCGGAGATAACCTACATCACTTCCGGTGGCGATGCCATTTTCCCGGAGATTTCTGACATTACTTCCGGTGGCAGCGCCATTGTCCTGGAGAGGGATAACCTCATTTCCGGTGTAGGGGCCATTTTACCGGTGATACATAGAGAGGTAAAAAAGGGGACATACAATGGCTGTGCCACCGCAAAAAAATGAAAAATAAAAATCTATACGATACTAAACGGATGGCACAGTAGGAAAAAATTGGAGTACGCTACATATGTGAACAATAGTGATATCTAAATGCACTGGTGTCCCTAATGTACAATATCTCACAAAAGTGAGTACACCGCTCACATTTTTGTAAATATTTTATTATATCTTTTGTGACAACACTGAAGAAATTACACTTTGCTACAATGTAAAGTAGTGAGTGTACAGCTTGTATAACAGTGTCAATTTGCTGTCCCCTCAAAATAACTCAACACACAGCCATTAATGTCTAAACCTCTGGCAACAAAAGTGAGTACACCCCTAAGTGAAAATGTCCAAAATTGGGCCCAAAGTGTGAATATTTTGTGTGGCCACCATTATTTTCCAGCACTGCCTCTTGGGCATGGAGTTCCCCAGAGCTTCACAGGTTGCCACTGGAGTCCTCCTCCACTCCTCCATGACGACATGACAACATCACGGAGCTGGTGGATGTTAGAGACCTTGCACTCCTCCACCTTCCATTTGAGGATGCCCTATGGCCAGTCCATCACCTTTACCCTAAGCTTCTTTAGCAAGGCAGTGGTCATCTTGGAGGTTTGTTTGGGGTCGTTATCATGTTGGAATACTGCCCTGAGGCCAGGTCTCCGAAGGGAGGGGATCATGCTCTGTTTCAGTATGTCACAGTTGGCCTTCATGGTTCCCTCAATTAACTGTAGCTCCCCAGTGCCGGCAGTACTAATGCAGCCCCAGACCATGACACTCCCACCACCATGCTTGACTGTAGGCAAGACACACTTATCTTTGTACTCCTCACCTGGTTGCCACCACACATGCTTGACACCATCTGAACCAAATAAGTTTATCTTGGTCTCATCACACCACAGGACATGGTTCCAGTAACCCATGTCCTTAACCACTTGCCGACCGTGTAAAGTAGTTACACGTCGGCAAGTGGCACCCATTGTTGTGGGAGGACGTTATATAACGTCCTCCCACAATCGCGCTCCCGCGCGCCCCCTGTTGTTACCCACGGTGAACGGCTGCACATTGATGAAATGTGCCAGCCGTTCACCAATTCCTGTACCCAATGACCTTGGTACAGGACACCACACTACTCTGGTTCTATTTGAATAAACCAAGTCTACCACAGTTCGTACACACCACCGTTGGTCCACTCCTCATGTTTCTATTCACACAGAACGGATGTCAGTTCGTACCACCACCCTCACAGTACCAGACCCCGACGTAATCATGACGGCCGTGACCCCTCGATGTCAATTAACTCCCTTGGTACTTCCGGTTGACACTGTATGACTTTGTCTCGTACTAGGGGAGGGAAGCCTCTGGACCGGAGTCCCGTCATAAGGTTGTACTATTGCTGGGGTTTGTTTGGAGGTTCTACTGGTGACGGAACGATTTCTTCGAATCCCATTTCCAC
>BLSH010062876.1:97457-115374 GCA_018402905.1 Glandirana rugosa
CGTCCTCAAGAAATGAGACAGGCCGTCAGTGCATCAGGTGTGATAAATTTTCAGTGATTGGCACCATAGATTGTAGACTCTATAACTTTCACAAAGACCAAATAATATACACTAATTTGGGTTATTTTTACCAAAGACATATAGCAGTATAAATTTTGGCCAAAATTTACGAAGAAAAATTACTAATTTGCAAAATGTTATAACAGAAATAAAGAAAAATGCATTTTTTTACAAACTTTTCGGTATTTTTCCATTTATTGCTCAAAAAATAAACACCCCAGTGGTGATTAAATACCACCAAAAGAAAGCTCTATTTGTGTGAAAAAAAGGACGAAAATTTCATTTGGGTACAGTGTAGTATGACTGAGTAATTGTCATTCAAAATGTGAGAGCACTGAAAGCTTAAAATTGGTCTGGTTAGGAAGGGGGTTTAAGTGGCCAGTTGTCAAGTGGTTAAAGACAACCTCTGGATATGATGCTGAGCACGTGCACTCAACGTCTTTGGTTGACCATGGCGAGGCATGTTTTGAGTGGAACTTGTCCTGTTAAACCACTATATGGTCTTGGCCACTGTGTTGAAACTCAGTTTCAGGGTCTTGGCAATCTTCTTATAGCCTAGGCCATCTTTATGTAGAGCAACAATTCTTTTTTTCAGATCCTCAGAGAGTTCTTTGCCATGATGTGGCATGTTGAACTTCCAGTGACCAGTATGAGAAAGTGAGAGTGATAACACCAAATTTAACACACCTGCTCCCCATTCACACCTGAAACCTTGTAACACTAACGAGCCACATGACACCAGGGAGGGAAAATGGCTAATTGGGTGCAATTTGGACATTTTCACTTAGGGGTGTACTCACTTTTGTTGCCAGCGGTTTAGACATTAATTGCTGTGCGTTGAGTTATTTTGAGGGGACAGCAAATGTACAGTGTTATACAAGCTGTACACTAATTACTTTACATATATTTACAAAAATGTGAGGGGTGTACTCATTTTTGTGAGATACTGTATATATATGAAGGGGACTATGGCAAAGGAGCTTAAATGGGAAAAAATGTTCACTCATCATAGATATTACATGGAGTAGAGATAATAAAAACATATACATATAGTACATCAAATGAAATATATGCAATTAATGATACAACGTAATGGTGCAAGAGGGCTAACTATTATCTATAAATCAGTTAATATCCCAATCTATGTTGTGTCCTAATGGGAAGAAGGCTTTTAAGTCATACAGCCAGAACATTTCCTTTTTGGAAATCTCTCTAATTTTGTTCATTCCTCTCCAATGGCATTGCAACTTACAGATAGCTGTAAAATTAAAGTGATACTAAACCCTCACGTTTTTTCGCCTATATCTGTTACTAAATAACAGCATCACATGAGAAGTCTAACCTTTTGTGTCATTTTCGCTTCTAAGTTGTTTTATTCAGGGTCCATTTTTCTCATTTCCAGTTGACCTGTTTGCTTGGTGACCCGTGTATTACCGATCTCATAGTGTCACCCGTGCGTGCGCGCTCACACATATGTGACTACAGCCCTGTGTAGGAACGCTGGCTGCACCCGCACTCACTGTAGGAGGATGCTGTAGCTCTGCTTCCCATGTGCATGAGGGTTTAATATCACTTTAAGTCCCGTCGGATCTCTGTTGTGGCATTGACAGAAATGCATATCATTAATTGCATATATTTTATTTGATGTACTATGGTACATATATATGATATGTAACACAGTGTTACCACATTTGTCTACCAGGCACAGGTGAACAATTTCCCTTTTCCACTGTTTTGTGTTGGGTAAATGAGTGTTGGCATACTGTACCATGTGGTGTTCTTTTTCTCCCTTGGTAATATGGGTGGATGGGATGAGGACGCGATAATTTGGAAAACTCTTCACATTTTGTGGACACTACAACGCATTTTCTGTCCTCTTAATTGAGGCAGCATCTACATCTGGTGAATGGTCATCTGTTTTAAGGATACATATTTATGATATTGCAGAAGGTCCTTGGAAGTCGATGGACTTAATATTTTTTTATTCAACATGAATATTTTTCACTCATTGGACTTGTTTCTATGGAGCGCTGCAATTTTTGATAATATTTGCACTGAGGTTTTGTGATTTCCTTTTTGCTGGCTGCTCTTTAATTACACATTTTTATACTTATTCAGCGCTGATCTCTTTCACTTTTTTTTCTTATGACAAGAAATGACAACTTTGAAAAACTTGCCATGAGTCTTACTAAATACCTTGGACTGTCTACTTTCCAAAAAAGGGTAATTTGGGGGATATTTGTACTGTCCTGGCGTTTTTGGGCCTCAAGAAATGAGATACGCAGTACATCAGGATTGATCAAATTTCAGATACAGCATTTACCATAGTTTGTGGACTCTATACCTTTCCTACAGACTAAATAATATACACTGAGTTGGGTTATTTTCACCAAAGAAATGTAGCAGTATACATTTTGGCCTAAATTTACGAAGAAAGATTATTTATTTGCAAAATTTTATAGCAGAAACAAAGAAAAACATTTTTGGTCTTTATTTAATTATTTAGCAAAAAATAAAAAACCCAGTGGTGGTTAACCACTGAACGACGGCCCGCCGTCGTTTTACTGCGGCAGAGTGCCGTCATTGTACGTCAGCGCGGGAATGAACCTTTGTGGGCGCGCTGCCGAGTGGGGGAGCCAATCAGCTGGTGGGGCAGACTCAATGTCCGCTGGCCACCCGCGATCATTCTGAGAGACACAGAATGGAGATCTGCGAGTGTAAACAAAGCAGATCCCCGTTCTATCAGGGGAGCTGAGTGAGATTGTCTGTTCCCAGTAAATGGGAACAGGGATCTCTCACCTCCTCGAGTAAGCCCAGCCCCCATACAGTTAGAAACACCTAGCAGGGAACATATTTAACACCTTGATCACCAGTAGTGTTAACCCCTTCACTGCCAGTGACATTTATACAGTAATCAGTGGCTATTTTTAGCTCTGATCACTGTATAAATATCAGTGGTCCCAAACAAGTGTCCAAAGTGTCCGATCTGTCCGCCGCAATGTTGCAGTCCCGCTAAAAATTGCTGATCGCTGCCATTACTAGTAAAAATAAATAAAAACGCCATGAATCTATCCCCTATTTTGTAGACGCTATAGCTTTTGGGCAATTGGGATTTTTTTTACCAAAAATATGTAGAAGAATATATACCAGCCTAAACTGATGAAGAAGTTTGTCTTTTTACATTTTTTTTTTTTTATATTTATTACAGCAAAAAGTTAAAAATATTGTTTTTTTTTTCAAAATTGTCGCTCTTTTTTGTTTATAGCAGGAAAAATAAAAACCGCAGAGGTGATCAAATACCACCAAAACTAAGCTCTATTTGTGGGGAAAAAAGGACGTCAACTTTGTTTGGGTACACCGTTGCACGACTGCACAATTGTCAGTTAAATTGACGCAGTGCCGTATCGCAAAAAAATGGCCTGGTCAGGAAGTGGGTAAATCCTTCTGGGGCTGAAGTGGTTAAATACCATCAAAAGAAAGCTCTATTTGTGTGAACTATAAATGCTAAAACATTTGTTTGGGTACAGTGTTGCATGACCGAGCAATTGTCATTCAAAGTGTGACAGCGCTAAAAGATAAAATTTGCCTGGGTAGGAAGGGGGTAAAAGTGACCGTTATTGAAGTGGTTAAAAATAACATATGAATTCACAAAGTAACATACTGTACTTTTAAGATGGAAAAATATCTAAAAGCTAAAAAAAAATCCAGTATGATCTTATTTGTACCACATTAACGATAGATAAATACAAAATACATTAATCACCCATCGGGCAATAAACTAGTTAATTTGCTTAAGCAAATGTCAGATAGTTTATGAGCTGCATGCAACTTCCTTTGTGTACCTTCCCTCTCAAATCAAAAAGAGTCTGAACTCCCTTTGCAAACAGAGGAAGAGATCATAGCTAGAAGAGCAGCTGCCAACCTGACACCATCCAATAATGCTCCTGGGAAGAAGAAAACAGTAAGACAGTTGGAGACAATTAATGAACATTAAACTCATCAAAGCTGTTTAATATTCATATAGCATACTTCACACAAGCACTATTTTTCTATCCCGCAGTGAGCACCTTAGGTTAGGTATATGTTGTGTGAGTAGAAGTTAGTTGGTACCAAATTGAAAACATTACTAAGACATTACCATACTCTTTATAATACAAATACAGATAAGACAGTGTATCACAAACAATCAAAGAATTTCCCAGCACACTTACCAGCCAGCCTGCAAAACAATTGGGCCAATTCGCTTACACATATATTTGCAAATATGTGCAAACAAAACCCTCAGTTTTTAACGTAAACTTCTAGACAGGGCCAATTTTGGATGTTTTGCACGCTGGCTGGTAAGTGTGCTGGGAAATCCTTTGATTGTTTGTGATGTGCATTGCCCTTCCATATGCATCTTGCTGCAAAAGATATTTATAGTTTGGGGTGGTTGCCACATTTTTGTAGTTAGATGAATTGGGCACAGGGATGCACTGGATGCCTTCGCTGACAGTGTGCTCTTGCTGGGCATCATATGTGTCCCTGTGCCTTTAAGGAGGGGCAGGCTCCCTCCAGGCATACCTGCCCTTAAGCTGTCCATTCTTATATGTGCTCCTACTATGGAAGCTCTGAAAATTTAGAGTTAGGAATGCAATATATACAGCGGTCCCTTGGCGTGGGCACTGCAGCTTATGCATATATTTGCAAATGTGTGCAAGCAAAACCCTCTGTTTTTAATGTAAACTGTTAGACTGAACCAATTTGGTCATTTTGCAAGATGGCTGGTAAGTGTGCTGGGAAATCCTTTGTCCCAATGTGCATTGCCCTTCCATGTGCACCTTGCTGCAAAGGCCAGTTATAGATTGGGGTGGTTGCCACTTTTATGTACAGTTAGATAAGACAGTTTTACCTTAAATGAAGGCTCTTCTAGCACAAAAATATGTTAGGAGGTGATTAAAGTCGAACTAAATGTAAAACTTTTTTCCTTCATTTTGGAGTATGGGAGAGTTATAACCCGTCAGTTTTTTAAGCCATTTGTGTCCCAGTGGGAGATTTCCTTCACTTTCCATCCCATATCCAAAGCAGGAAGTGAGAGGCAGTCCCTCCAAAGTTTTCACCAGGTTAACTAGAACTAGTGTCCCCATTGGAAGATTTCCCCTCTATACCTGTTCTGGTGACAACTAAACATTTGGGAATTTCTTTCACTATCGGGGGGGGCACAGAGAGCAATACAAACCTGGCAGGTGTTCCAATCCTTTTTGACTCTATCCAAAACCAAAAGAAAAACTTTTGCATTTAGTTATACTTTATAGTGTAATTCCAGCCACAACATTATTTTTTTGTCTTGGATATAGTGGGAAAAAAATTCAAATCCCCTCACCCCCCCCCCCCCAAAAAAACTGTTTGGCAGTATACATACTTAACTGGTTCCCCACCGCGCGCCGTCTTTTCACGGCGGCAGTCGGGGAGCCCTGCGCGAATCGCTGTAAATAAGCGGCGATCTGCATTTACCCACCAGGGGGCGCGCGCGCACCCCCCGCACTCCTGGGGAGTGTGCCCGTGGCTCGGGCCGACCCGATGTCCGCCGGCGAGCCGCGATGAGCGGCTACAGGGAAAGAACGGGGAACCGCCGATGTAAACACGGCGGTTCCCCCCTCTGTCAGTGGGGCATGAGAGATCTACTGATCCCTGTCACTGGGATCAGTTAGATCTCTCATGCCCATGTTAGCCCAACCCCCCCACAGTAAGAACACACCCAGGGAACACATTTAACCCCTAGCTCTCCCCCCCAGGTTAACCCCTTCACTGCCAATGACATTTATACAGTAATCAGTGGACATTTAAATTTCTGATCGCTGAATAAATGTCATTGGTCCCAAAAAAGTGTCAAAAATGTTTCCACATGTCTGCCCCAATATCGCATTACTGCTAAAAATCGCAGATCGCCGCCATTACTAGTAAAAAATAAAAAAAATAAAAACCCCAGAAATGAATTCTCACCATCCGTAAACGTGGCCACTTTTGCGCAAACCAATCAATAAACGCCGATTGCAATTTTTTTTATCGCAAATATGAGGAATTATATAAATCGGCCAAAAACTGTGAAAAAAATGTTTTTTTATATTTTTTTTTGGATTTGAATTTTAGCAAAAAGTAAGAAATTTGGGTTTTTTTACAAAATGGTCGCTCTTCTTTTGTTTATAGCAGCGATAAGAAATGATGCAGAGGCGATCAAATGCCACCAAAAGAAAACTCTATTTGGTGGGAAAAAAAGGACGCAAATTTTGTTTGGGTACAACGTCGCACGACTGCGCAATTGTCAGTTAAAGCGACGCAGCGCCGAATCTCAAAAAGTGCTCTGGTCCTAAAGTGGGAAATCTTTCCAGGGCTGAAGTGGTTAAAGTTTCTTTTTAGCAGTGTGACTTCATGTGCTCATGCAGTGCATGGAGTGATCTTCTGCTAGAATCTAGCACCCTGGAGACTTCACTCTTTGGAATTCCCAAACATGTGATCACAAGGATTATCCAATCATGATGATAAAAGGGTTTGTAAACGCTAAACAGATTTTTCTGATTTCTGTAATGCTGTGTCCCCTACCCTCTTTCTTCAAAATGTTCAACTATTTTAACTTAAAAGAAAACAATTTTAAGGGAAAATAAATAGCATATCTCCCAATCCCCTGTACTTTATGAAGAATATCCAGGTACAAACTAGTATTGATATCTATCATGCTGGACCATTTAGAGAGCAGCCATGTGGTTTATTAGAGACAAGGACAACAACATGAAAGAATCATCCAAAAAAGTGTTCATATATATTCCAATATGTATATTTTAAACATAACAATATAATTAACATAAGCAACAATATCAGGCATTTAATTTCAACCAATATATGCAGATATTAACCACTTCCATACAGGACACTCTTCCTTCCCAGACCAATTTTCAGCTTTTAGCGCTCTCGCATTTTAAATGACAATTACTCAGTCATGTTACACTGTACCCAAACAAAATTTTTATCATTTTTTTCTCACAAATAGAGCTTTCTTTTGGTGGTATATAATCACTGCTGGGTTTTTTATTTTTTTTCAATATAAGTGAAAAAGTAGCGAAAACTTTGAAAAAAAAAACACTTTTTTTAGTTTGTATTGAACAATTTTGCAAAAAAGTCATTTTTCTTCATAAATTTGGGCCATACTTTATACTGCTACATATCTTTGGTAAAAATAACCCAAATTAGTGGGTATTATTTATTATCTGTGAAAGTTATAGGGTCTACAAGCTATGGTGCAAATCATTGAAAATTGATCACACCTGATTTACTGACCACCTATCTCATTTCTTGAGACCCTAACAAGCCAGGAAAGTACAAATCCCCCCCAAATGACCCCTTTTTGGAAAGTAGACATTCCAAGGTATTTAGTAAGGGGCATGGTGAGTTTTTTGAAGTTGTAATTTTTTTCCCACAATTGTTTGCAAAATGAAGAATTATTTTTTTTTTTTACACAAAATTGTTAAAAAAGTTATATATTGTGCACTGACAGGAAGATGGCGCTATTCCTTAAAGTGTTTCTGTGTACAGATATCTTGCCGTTTGTATGTTGCTTCTGTGATGACCCCTTATATAAACCAGTGATATGAGTTTTAAAGTGCAAAAAGTTAATCAGTGAATAAATAAATATATAAAAATATAAAAAACTGAAACCATAAATACAACAATGGTATTATTCCAATTTAAGTGGATGTGTATAAAAGTCTGTGCACTGAAGATTATATATAAAATTTGTATAAACACACCATGTAAAAATGTTAGTATATCTTGCAATGACAGGAAGATGGCGCTCTTCCCCAGAGTGTTTGTATGTACTATGCCGTGTTGCCGGTGTGTTGATAAATGACCCCTTGATGTGTACAGATACAAATGCATAAAATGGTGATATAATAAATAGATCAAAAATTCCGGCAATTCCACAAGCAACACAAATTTCTCCTTTCTTCTTTATGGGCTATGCCCGGTTTAGATATCCGTATATCAATACTAGCGTGATAGGAGAAATCACACTCCAATGACAGTCTAAAATAGATGTGAGAACCGTTGCTGAAAAAACTGTGACTTTTGCTGTTGGTGCATATACTCCACAAAGTGGTCCGGTGACTTCACCCACTCATATACGATAATTTCGTGACTCCAAATCCGTGCTCCCCACATGTGTCCCCATGTGGGATTTTTTTCAATGGAGACCGAGACAAGGACCCCCAGGGCAATGGCGGAACCCCACCTTTCGGAGATTCCCAGGAGAATGGGAACAACCCAGAACCCCATGGAGAAACAGAGGCATCCAAGGAAGGGGTGGACCATACAGAGGACCGCCACACCAGGGCTACATGACTCTGGACCACGAAACATACCCCACCGGACAACCCAGACACAGAGGAATACAGAACATGCAGAGACCGAGGGATCAGGAATGGAGGGAACCTCCAACATGGGACCAAGAAAGAAGACACGAGGAAGAAGGAGAGGAAAGAGAGGGGGCAAGAAGAAAAAGAAGGCGAGACCATTAGGCAAAGGCATTTTTAACTTGAGTAAGGCCATTTTTAGCACAGATGAATTGAAACTGCTGGACCAAGGTCTAAAGTATGCCCCTGATAAGAATCTTGATGACTTCGAAGTTTTTATTGATTTACAGAAATTTATTCGGAAATTGAAATTAAAGAAATTCTATGCCCTTAACACCACAGAGAAGACAACCCAAACCACCAAATATGTACAGACTATACTCAAGAACAATTCACTATTCAATCCAAATTTACCAGGGGGAGAGTGCATAGGGGCGTTCAAGAAAATGGTGGAAAAAGATTTAAAGAATCTACAGAGGAAGAAGATACGAAACAACCAAATGGGCAACGTATGGAAAAACATCAAAATACTCAGCAAAAAGAAGGATATAGTAATTAGACCAGCTGACAAAGGAGGAGGTCTGGTCATCTTAAATAAAGAGGATTACGAGGAAGAGATGAAAAACCTACTTAGTGTTAAGGACACATATAGAAGATTAAAGAAGAACCCCAGAAAAGAGTACGAGAAGAAATTGAAGAACTATATTAAAAAAGGCAAGGACCAAGGATTTCTTAACAAAAAGGAGGGGAGATACCTATTGTCAGAATCTACAAGAACACCGGTCATATATTACCTCCCAAAAATACATAAAAACCTGGAGAAACCACCTGGAAGACCATTTATTAGCGGCATCAACTCACTCTTCTCAAGATTGGGGGAGTATCTCGACCAATTCCTGAAGCCACTAGTCAAAGAGGGTACGTCTTACTTAAAGGACAGTTCACAGCTTATCAAAGAATTGGAGGACGTAGGAGATGTAAGAAACTGTTTACTAGCTACAGTGGACGTCAACTCATTGTACACCAGTATAGTACAGAGGCATGGACTTAAAGGAGTAGAAAAAGCCCTAAACAAGGATCCGAGTCTGAAAAAAGAACAGAAGGAATACATTTTGGAGGGCCTAAAAATGGCCATGGAGAACAACTATTTTTGGTACGACCACAATTACTACGTACAGGAAAAGGGCGTGGCTATGGGGGCGAAGTACGCGCCTAGCGTAGCCAACCTTTTCTTGGATATGTGGGAGGCGCAGCATATTTATAGCACCACAAGGCCAGAGTTGAGACTATATCGGAGGTATATTGATGACATTATTATCCTATGGGAGGGGTCTGAAAACTCCTTGAAACAATTCCTAGATGACATGAATGTCAACTCATACAACATTTCCTTTACAGGCAACTGGAGTAACTCGGAAATCAGCTATCTTGACCTACAAATATTCAAAATAGAGGACAAATTATATACAAAAACCTTTTTTAAAGCCACCGACAGAAATGGGTATATCCCCGCATCAAGCTGTCACCACCCAGGATGGATTAGGAACATTCCTAAGGGCCAACTTATAAGAATCTGAAGGAATTGTGGGAGAGATGAAGATTATGAGACGCAAGCTGATATACTAATCAATAGGTTCAAGGAGAAGGGATACCCCATACAGGAACTGAGAAAAACCAAAGAAATGGTCAGAAATATTCCCAGGAATAACCTTTTTTCCAAACCCAGGATGACCCCCAAAGCAGGCGAGGAGGTGACTTTTATTACTGGTTTTAACAGACAGTACAAAATGGTTGAGAAAGTTTTTAAAAAGTATTGGCCGATTTTAAAAACAGTCAGAGTTTTATCCAAATTAATACCTGATAAGCCGAGATTCATATACAAAAAGGACCCGACTCTAAGAAATCACTTGGTGCATAATGTGATTAACCCACCAATAGAAGTAAAGCTACTGGGGAACCTTAAAGGCTTCTATAGATGTCAAAAGTGCCTTCCATGCAAAGTGAGTAAAGCACAACATAGAAGAAAGGAACGTTTTAGAGCAAGGACGTCCAATAAGGAATACCAAATAAAGGAATTAATCACATGTACCAGTACCCACGTTACATATATTATCGAATGCCCGTGCCGGCTACAATATGTAGGGAGGACCACAAGGCCGTTGTTCATGAGGATTAGGGAACATATCAATAATATTAAAAAGGGTTTCCCAAAACATAACCTCTCCCGACATTTTAAAGAATTCCATCAAAAGGACCCTTCATGTATGGCATTTTATGGTATTGACAGAATTAAAAATGATTGGAGAGGTGGGAATAAAAGGATAGCGATATCCCGCAACGAAACACGATGGATCTACCGCCTAGGCACTTTGGTGCCAGGTGGTTTGAATGTCGATATAGACCTGAACTGTTTTCTATCTAATTTCTAATATTTCCCGCATATAATCCTTAGACTAATATCTTATTGAACAATAGGAGACATACACCCTCCAACATTCACGCATATCAACATGTATATTGTACATAATACTTTGAAGATATGAATATATTTATTGTATGAAAAAGAGTCTACGATATGAATATATTTATTGTACGAAGGGGGTCCACTTCCTCTTCCTGCGGTGCTGGCTTATACTATTGACAGGTAGTGACCTTCTCGAACACACCTGTACCAATAAGACGGAATATACCGTCTAGGTGGAGCTCACAGGCCGATGGGCATTTAGTGTCTATAGTAAATAATCTTCCCAATAACATATCTTTTACCACCAATTTAAATTCATTTGGATTCTGATTTTAATTTTATTTTAACCATTTTCTATTATTAACTAATTTTCCTAATAATATTTCTTCAATTTTCAATTCTTTGTGCACCCCCCCCCCTTTTTTTAACATACAATACTGGAGACCATTTTTTCATCATTTTCTTCATTTTTTTCATTTTTTCATTTTTCTCATTTTTTTCATTTTTTTTCACATTTCTTTCATAATTTCCCAGTTTCCCCAATTTTCACATTTTTTCATTTTTTCATTTTCTTCATTTAGTTTTTTATAAAAAACAAATAAGTTTGTACACATTGCTACCACTTTTTTCATATTAAATTTTACACTTTTTATTACAAATCTTTGTATTAATTCCTCCTCTTTTTATATTTTGGGCTGTGGTATACATCTCCAATTGATGATTTAATTTTAATTTTATTTTTCACCAAAAGCGGACATTGCACCCAATTTTAAGATTTGATGATTTAATTTTATTTTTATTTTATTTTTATTTTTCACCATAAGCGGACATTGCACCCAATTTTAAGATCACCAACAAGTACAACCAAAGATCCTTCTCCTCAAACGTACATTTTCCTATATAGGATTCTGTTCCTAAATACCCTTTCCTCCTTACGTATAATCCCTATATATCTACTCCCATTACCATCGGAGGAACTTATATCCCCTCCGAGAAGTTGCTCCTTGTGTGTGTTTTTTCTAAACCCCCGTATACACTGGTTTTAACCCACGAATAATATGGTTGACAGTATGTACAAGTGAAGTGACGGAAGAGCTGGTATCTTTTACCTACCAGAAATATGGCCGATTTGGCCCGGGAAGGGAAGTGACGCATAGATTATCAGTCGATCCGCCCCTTGAGGTGTATATAAATACAGAGCGGAGTACCAAGATGGCCACCGCTTCCGACGACGTCCGACGAAACGCGTTAGTGGGGGCCAGCACTACGTTCATGCGCTCTAATGTCACTTCCGGGATTTTTGGTTAATGTTTTTCTTGTTTGGAACTCAAGCCACAGGAAGAGGAAGGGAGACGTCCCTTCCTCAACACGGCAGCCGCGCTGCCAATACTGTTTCAGTGTTTTTACTTCAGTGTCCAGGAGTGTAGTATTTGCACCTCCTGAAAAAGTTTTTATAACTGTTTTTAATTGTTTTCACAATTGGTGTAAATAAAATACATAATTTTACGGGATTACACTATTTTGGGATTTTTTGTTTTCACCCACACCCATAACACCGGAGGATCTGTGTACCAAACCCGAGGATCATCAGAGGAAAGGAGCGATCGGGGCGTGCAGGAAGGAATAACCCAGGCTGTCCAAACCCGAGCTGACCGGGGTAAAGATACAGCAAAGGCGGGACACCCCTGCAGGGGTACTTCTCTCTGGTGAGTGGGGACACATGTGGGGAGCACGGATTTGGAGTCACGAAATTATCGTATATGAGTGGGTGAAGTCACCGGACCACTTTGTGGAGTATATGCACCAACAGCAAAAGTCACAGTTTTTTCAGCAACGGTTCTCACATCTATTTTAGACTGTCATTGGAGTGTGATTTCTCCTATCACGCTAGTATTGATATACGGATATCTAAACCGGGCATAGCCCATAAAGACTCAGAAAGGAGAAATTTGTGTTCCTTGTGGAATTGTCGGAATTTTTGATCTATTTATTATATCACCATTTTATGCATTTGTATCTGTACACATCAAGGGGTCATTTATCAACACACCAGCAACACGGCATAGTACATACAAACACTCTGGGGAAGAGCGCCATCTTCCTGTCATTGCAAGATATACTAACATTTTTACATGGTGTGTTTATACAAATTTTATATATAATCTTAAGTGCACAGACTTTTATACACATCCACTTAAATTGGAATAATACCATTGTTGTATTTATGGTTTCAGTTTTTTATATTTTTATATATTTATTTATTCACTGATTAACTTTTTGCACTTTAAAACTCATATCACTGGTTTATATAAGGGGTCATCACAGAAGCAACATACAAACGGCAAGATATCTGTACACAGAAACACTTTAAGGAATAGCGCCATCTTCCTGTCAGTGCACAATATATGATTTTTCTTAAATTGAAAATTCAGGAGGGCAGCTTTTCCTACAAACAACTTTTTTCACACCCTGGTATCCTTAGCGCAGGAAATCCACCTTTATATGTTAAAAAAGTTATTTCTCACACACAGCATATGCATACTTGCAATGATACCCTAAAATACATTCTGCTACTCCTCCTGAGAATGGCGATACCCCATGTGTGAGGCTTTTACACAGCCTGGCCACATACAAAGGCCTAACATTGAAGTAGCACCTTCAGGCATTCTACGAGCATAAATTACACATTTCTCAGTCACCTATTTTGGAAAGCAAACACCCTAACGTATAATCTATGAGACATAATGAGTCTTTTAAATGGTTCATTTTTTTTCCAGAAGTTGTTGGAAAATGTGGGGAAAAAAATGAAAATGCATTTTTTTAACACAAAGTTGACCATTTATAAGATATTTCCAACATATAGCATGTACATAGCAAAAATGACACCCCAAAATACATTCTGCTACTCCTCCTGAGTATGGCGATACCACATGTGTGAGACTTTTACACAGCCTGGCCACATACACAAGCCCAACATTGAAGTAGCACCTTTAGGCGTTCTACGAGCATAAATTACACATCTCATTTCTCAACCACCTATTACATTTTTGAAGGCCCTGGAGCAACAGGACAATGGAATTTCCCACAAAATGACCCCATTTTGGAAAGCAAACACCCCAACGTATAATCTATGAGGCATAATGAGTCTTTTGAACATGTCATTTTTTCCAGACGTTTTTAGAAAATGTGGGGAAAAAAATGAAAACGCATTTTTTTTACACAAAGCTGTCCATTTATAAGATATTTCCAACACATAGCTTGTACATAGCAAAAATGACACCCCAAAACACATTCTGCTACTCCTCCTGAGTATGACGATACCACATGTGTGAGACTTTTACACAGCCCGGCCACATACAGAGGCCCAACATTGAATTAGCACCTTTAGGTATTCTACGAGCATAAATTACACATCTCATTTCTCAACCACCTATTACAGTTTTGAAGGCCCTGGAGCAACAGGACAATGGAATTGTCCACAAAATTACCCCATTTTGGAAAGCAAACACCCAAACGTATATTCTATGAGGCATTATAAGTCTTTTGTACGGTTAAGTCTTTGAAAAACGTGGAAAGAAGATAAAAACTCTTTTATTTTTACACAAAGTGGTCAATTTATAAGATATTTCTAACACATAGCATGTACATAGCAAAAATTACACCCCAAAATACATTCTGCTGTTCGTCCCGAGTATTGCGATACCACATGTGTGAGACTTTTACACAGCCTGGCCACATAGAGAGGTCCAACATGCAGGGAGCACCATAATGCGTTCTAGGAGCATAAATTACACATAAAATATCCTAATGACCTATTACAGTTTTGAAGGTCCTGAAGCACCAGGACAGTGGAATTACCCACAAAATGACCCCATTTTGAAAAGCAAACACCCCAACGTATATTCCATGAGGCATTATGAGTCTTTTGTACGGTTCATTTTTTTCCACAAGTCTTCGGAAAACGTGGAAAGAAAATGAAAACTTATTTTTTTTTACACAAAGTTGTCAACTTATATGATATTTCTAACACATAGCATGTACATAGCAAAAATGACCCCCCAAAATATATTCTGCTACTCGTCCCGAGTATGGCGATACCACGCGTGCGACTTTTACACAGCCCGGCCACATAGAGAGGTCCAGCATTGAAGTAGTACCTTCAGGCATTTTAGGAGCATAAATTACACATCTAATTTCATTCCTACCTATCACACTTTTGAAGGTCCTGGAGCACCAGGACAGTGGAATTATCCATAAAATTACCCCATTTTGGAAAGCAAACACCCCAATGTATATTTTATGAGGCATGGGCTGCAGATACGTACTCAGGTACTCTTATGGGTTTCAGATAGGTACTCGGGTACTCTGATGGATTAGTAAAAGGTACTTGGGTACTCTGATGGGCTGGTAAAAGGTACTCGGGTACTCTGATGGGCTGGTAAAAAGTTCTTGGGTACTCTGATGGGCTGGTGACAGGTACTCAGATGGTCTGGTGCCAGGTACTTGGGTACTCAGATGGGCTAGTGACAGGCAGTCGGATACTCAGATGGGCTAGTGACAGGTACTAGGGTACTCAGATAGGCTGGTGACAGGTAATTGGGTACTCTGATGGGCTAGTGACAGGTACTAGGGTACTCTGATGGGCTGGTGACAGGTACTTGGGTACTCTGATGGGCTGGTGACAGGCACTTGAGTACTCTGATGGGCTGGTCACAAGTACTCAGGTACTCTCATGGGCTGGTGACAGGTACTCGGGTACTCAGATGGGTTGATGACAGGTACTCAGGTACTGTGATGGGCAGGTGACAGGTACTCGGGTACTTTGATGGGCAGGTGACAGGTACTCGGGTACTTTGATGGACTGTTGACTGGTACTCGGGTACTCTGATGAGCTGGTGACAGGTACTCGGGTACTCAGAAGGGTTGGTGACAGGTACTTGGGTACTCAGAAGGGTTGGTGACAGGTACTTAGATGGGCTGGTGACAGGTACTCGGGTACTGTGATGGGTTGTGACAGGTACTCAGGTACTCTGATGGTCTGGTGACAGGTACTCGGGTACTCAGATGGGCTAGTGACAGGTACTAGGGTACTCAGATGGGCTAGTGACAGGTACTAAGGTACTCTGATGGACTGGTGACAGGTACTCGGGTACTCTGCTGGGCTGGTGACAGGTACTCGGGTACTCAGAAGGGTTGGTATTCGGGTACTCTGATGGGTTGGTAACAGGTACTCGGGTACTCTGATGAGATGGTGACAGGTACTTGGGTACTCTGATGGGCTGGTGATAGGTACTTGGGTACTCTGATGGGCTGGTGACAGGTACTCGGGTACTCTGATGGGCTGGTGACAGGTACTCGGGTACTCTGATGGGCTGGTGACAGGTACTTGGGTACTCTGATGGGCTGGTGACAGGTTCTTGGGTACTGTGATGGGTTGGTGACAGGTACACGAGTAATCTGATGGGTTGGTGACAGGTACTCAGGTACTCTGATGGTCTGGTGACAGGTACTCGGGTACTCAGATGGGCTAGTGACAAGTACTAAGGTACTCAGATGGACAGGTGACAGGTACTTGGGTACTCTGATGGACTGGTGACAGGTATTCGGGTACTCTGCTGGGCTGGTGACAGGTACTCGGGTACTCAGAAGGGTTGGTATTCGGGTACTCTGATGGGTTGGTAACAGGTACTCGGGTACTCTGATGAGATGGTGACAGGTGCTTTGGTACTCTGATGGGTTGGTGACAGGTGCTTGGGTACTCAGACGGGCTGGTGACAAGTACTCGGGTGCTCAGATGGGCTGGTGACAGGTACTCGGGTACTTTGATGGGCTGGTGACAAGTACTCGGGTACTCTGATGGGCTGGTGACAAGTACCCAGGTACTCTCATGGGCTGGTGACAGGTACTCAGGTACTCAGATGGGTTGATGACAGGTACTTGGGTACTGTGATGGGCTGGTGACAGGTACTCGGGTACTCGGGTTGGTGACAGGTACTCGGGTACTCAGATGGGTTAATGATTGGCTCTTTACCGTGATCAGGGTTGGGCTTTGTCCAGATCATGGAAGGCCGGAGTCCCGAGGGACACGGCCGATCCCCGATCGCCGCGATGTGGGCCCCTGGGGGCCCGCAGAGCGGCGAAAATGGGAGGACGTCATATGACGTCCTCTTAGGATGGGGAGTGCACCTTATATTACTATGCGCCGGTAAGGAAGGAATACCTATTAATGTTGGATGACGGAATGTAAATGTAAAGCATATTAAGGTTTAAATATTAAGACAACATATTTCTCTTCCTTAAGAATGAGATCAAATTGTACCATTATTAGAATTCATATAAGCTGCAATAATCAGAAATCATTGAATAAAAATATATATATATTATGTATGGAAAATACATTTTATTCAATTTTGGATGGATTTTGGATTGGATTTTCAGACCTAGGTGAAAGTGGTGTGAATCGTAGGTGACAACAAAGTCACCAAAACATTCCTGCTCCTATTATGGTTCCATTGGCAACTATAACATTTTAGATATTTTCATCACTTTTTGTATCAGTGACAATAATCCTGAGTAGTGTTGAGCGAACCCGGACTGTAACGTTCGGGTCCGTACCGAACTTTCGGGTGTCCGTGGCACGGACCCGGACCCGGACATTTCAAAAATCGTTCGGGTTAAGCGAGTTGTGATGAGTCCTAATAACAGTGACTATGTTTTTCACTACTTTTATAGATTTTACAATATCAACGGTTACCTTGGTATTATCCTCGTCCTTACAAAACCACTGAAACAACAGTGGATGCTAAGTGTGGTGAAAGTGGATCCAGACTTTTAGGTTAGGTTTTAGGTAGGTTTTAACTTATTTTACATAAAAGGTATGTATTATATATATATAAAAATAAGTTACTAAAGACTAATAACGTCGAATATACTTAAGATTATTACCATGTTAAACTAGAGTAAGAATTCCTTCTCTTTATACAACAGAATTATAAATTTGGAATTATAC
>BLSH010062876.1:120844-136484 GCA_018402905.1 Glandirana rugosa
TTTACTTGATTTTAATTTATTTTCCCTATCCCCATTTATTTGTAGGGCACTTGCCCTAGTTTGAAGATGATTTTAGAACAGTTATATGGCTTCTACCGTTAATTAATACTTTTCAGACACAGTTTGAAGATGATCCACATTCACCTCCATTTTTGCTTTTTTTATGTTTTTATTTTTTTAAAAATATTTACAGTTATTTCCCTGTCCCCATTTTTTTGTAGGGCACTTGCCCTACCCTTACCCCCATTTTACTTCCTTTTGCAGCCCTCTGGGGCTTTCCAGGACTTTCCTACAGCCATTTTTGTGCCTAAAAGTTCGGGTCCCCATTGATTTCAATGGGGTTCGTTGTCCGTGCGATCGTTCGGGTTCCGTCCGGACCCGGACCCGGACTTTGTCACGAAGTTCGGACGGACCAGCAGAACCCGAACTTCCAGGTGTTCGCTCAACTCTAATCCTGAGCACAAGCATGGATAGTGAATCTCCTCAGTGGGGACAATTCAGCAAAAATAAAGAACCTTACAGGACTTCAATTCAAAACTATAAAAAAGGACTTGGAGTAAAACACACTATAAATCACTGTGTTAAGGTGGTAGTAAACCTGTTTTTTTTTTTTTTTACACCTGCAAGGCAAAGTTCTAATGTGCTAGTATGCATAGCATACTAGCACATTATGCGAGACTTACCTTAAAATGAAGCCCTCCAGTGGCACGCTGTCACCGCTGACAAGGCTTCCATCTTCACCTCGTCTTCCTTCCGGGTTGGCGGGCTCCGGTCCATTGGGCAAGCCGTGATGACGTCACTCCCAAGCATGGGCATAGGAGCCGCTGTTCACAGCACAGAGCTCTGAAGGAAGAGCATGGTATGCCTTTCCTTCAGAGTGCATGCGCTGGTGACGTCACTGGGGGCTTCACAAGTAAATATCTCCTAAACATTGCACATTTAGGAGATATTTACTGTACCCATAGGTTAAGCTTTATTATTAGGCTTACCTATAGGTGAAAATTGTCCATGGGAGTTTACTCCCACTTTAAGGAAAGCCTTATTAAAGTAGTACCATGGCAGAGTTTTCTCTTAGTCCCCCCAGCAATATACCTGTTGGGCCTACCAGTAGAGTTCACCTAATACAGCTTCCTGAGCTGGTGTGGCAATAATGCTGCATTGCTCCTGAATTCAGAATAGCATTGTCACTGTCACATAGGCTGTGCCTGCTTACACTGGTATCAGAAAATGCTGCAGAAGGTGTAAGTATTGTCACTGTTGATTCATAAGCCTGTAGCTTGTCAATAGTCACCTGACCACAACTAGTCCTGCCCATTGCTTTCTGGATTGAAAGCATTGCTTCTGCTGCTGAAAGCATTGTGAGCCTTGGTGTCTAGGATGGGGAGCATGTGAGACATAAATGAAGGAGGGGTTGGAAAGTAAATGTTTTATTTTATGAGACTTGTATGTCAAATAGTAACTTGATTTTGGAATTGTTTAGACCATCATATAGGAGCAGGGGCGTAACGATAGGGGTTGCAGGGGTTGCAATTGCAACCGGGCCCCATGGTCTAGGGGGCCCATGTGCCTCCCTTGTACACCTGAATAGGAGGGATGGCGGGGGTGGCATTTAGAGGACCCAATCTCCTCCATTTTCCTCTATCCAGTTTACTTGTTTTCTGCTGTTCCCAGGGCCCCTGTGTGCTTCCCTGGTCCCACTGGGGCCTGCTGCAGAACTTGTGAAAGGGCCCCACTGCAGTACCATAATAAAGGGACCCACGATAGGCGTAAAGGGCCCCAGGATCAGTGGGAAGAGGGTAGGGCCCTGGCCAGGGGTCAGGGGGCCCTTCATAATTTCTTGCACCGGGGCCCTGAAGGTTCTAGTTACGCCTCTGTATAGGAGCCTTTAGTAGAAGCTCCCCTGGGAAGTACCCTGACCTGAGAACAGTACTAAATCATTGTTATCCTTTGACGTTGTTACAGATCTCAGTAAATTCCAAATGGAAGTCTGTGTAAAATGCAAGAAATTACTTCCCAAAGTATCACTTTTTTCATCAGATGATTTTTTTTAACAATTGCATTCTTGATTCTTGTTAAGGGAAACCTAAGCAACAGGTTTACTTAAATGTCTTCCCACCCCCTACTTCTGATATGAGGAGCATGTGACACTTATCCTTTCCTCCAATGATGCAGCACTGGGTGCCTGAGAGAACAATCGCCAACCACCATTGCTGTCACATGGGTTGAGCAGAGGGTACACATATCTCCCAATTGTCCCTGATTTAGAGGGACTGTCTCTAATTTAGAACAAAGTCCCTCTGTCCCTCTTTCCTCCTCATTTGTCCCTCATTTCGGTCTGATCTATATAGTCGTGTGTAAAATGCACTTTTTATCTTTCAATTAGTGTTTCCCAGTGCTAAACCTTTCATCCAATTTCTAAATTGCTACATTTGTAAAATTTCAAAAGCCAATATAAAGGAACAGTAGTGGTAAAAAAGCACTTGTGGGTTTAACTATTTTTTTTTTGTATAATTCTCCTTTAAGGGGGCATGGCAGGAGGCGTGTCCTATGCCTACATGCTTTTGCTAATAGATGTCTGTCATTCCCACCTCAAAAAGTTGGCAGGTATGAGAATATAGCCCTGTATAAGCTCTATATACATTGGGAGTGATGGGAAGATAAGTATGAGCAGCTGAAAAGGGAGATATAAAAACCTGTTGCTTTACCATGCTTGCGGTTTCACTGCTGTGCTTTTACTACCAACCTGGGCTAATCAGCAGGTATACTCATGTCTTTAGGCAACCAGTACTGCTATTAGGCTGGCCATATACACATGTGTCATGTGTATGGACAGTGTGTATGGGTCATGTGTATGGACAGTGTGTATGTGTTCTGTGTATGGACAGTGTGTATGTGTCATGTGTATGGACAGTGTGTATGTGTCCTGTGTATGGGCAGTGTGTATGTGTTCTGTGTATGGACAGTGTGTATGGGTCATGTGTATGGGCAGTGTGTATGGGTCATGTGTATGGGCAGTGTGTATGTGTCATGTGTATGGGCAGTGTGTATGTGTCATGTGTATGGACAGTGTGTATGTGTCATGTGTATGGGCAGTGTGTATGGGTCATGTGTATGGACAGTGTGTATGTGTCATGTGTATGGACAGTGTGTACGTGCCATGTGTATGGACAGTGTGTATGTGTCATGTGTATGGACAGTGTGTATGTGCCATGTGTATGGACAGTGCGTATGTGTCATGTGTATGGACAGTGCGTATGTGTCATGTGTATGGACAGTGCGTATGTGTATGGACAGTGTGTCTGTGCCATGTGTATGGGCAGTGTGTATGTGTCATGTGTATGGGCAGTGTGTATGGGTCATGTGTATGGACAGTGTGTATGTGTCATGTGTATGGGCAGTGTGTCTATGCCATGTGCATGGGCAGTGTGTATGTGCCATGTGTATGGATAGTGTGTATGTGTCATGTTTATGGACAGTGTATATGTGTCATGTGTATGGACAGTGTGTATGTGCCATGTGTATGGACAGTGTGTATGTGTCATGTGTATGGACAGTGTGTATGTGTCATGTGTATGGACAGTGTGTATGTGCCATGTGTATGGATAGTGTTTATGTATCATGTGTATGGACAGTGTATATGTGTCATGTGTATGGGCAGTGTGTCTGTGCCATGTGTATGGGCAGTGTGTATGTGTATGGACAGTGTGTCTGTGTCATGTGTATGGGCAGTTTTTATGTGCCATGTGTATGGACAGTGTGTATGTGTCATGTGTATGGACAGTGTATATGTGTCATGTGTATGGACAGTGTGTCTGTGCCATGTGTATGGGCAGTGTGTATGTGTCATGTGCAGGGGCGCTACTAGGGGGTGGCTATTGGGGCTATAGCCCCAAGTCTGGGGCCCATAGCACCGAGTCTCTTACCCAGTGGATGCAGTTCTGCAATTAGCAGGTATGTCCCAGTCCGGAATGCAGGAGGCAGGGGCAGACTGAGCCGCGGTAGCACTGGCTCCAGCTCCACCCTCGCCTCCACCTGACTCTACTCCTAGTCACTAGAGCCACCCAGTGTCTAGCAACCAGTGACATCACGGCCGCAACTCCCTCCTGTCATGAAACCATAGTAAACATTCTGTCATGTAACCTAAGCAAACATTCATGTCTTATATGTTGCCTACCTTTGCTGCATGTGTCCAGTTAAAGTCCAGGCCTCCCTCACCTGTGAGCTTTTGTAGGCCCTCTTCAGCTGGCCTCCGCCCCAGGCCTTAATTGGTAACAGGATATAAGCCTGGCAGTACAAGGCTGTATGGCTGATCAATGTTTATCCGTGTTTGGCTTGTGTGTGATTGTCTCCCTTGGTTTCTCTGTAGTCTTATCCGCTTATGGCTTGTCTGACTAAATCCTTCCTGCCTGATACCTCGACCTTCGGCTTGCCTTCGGTTTCTCCTGTCTTCTGGTTGTCCTGACCCTTCGCTATTCTTCTGACTATTCTCTCTGTTCCTGTGCTGCTGCTTCCCCTCTCTCACCTGGGGCCAGCTGAGCATGAGCTAGGGGACCCTGGGGGCCGTGACCTGGATCCAGTTGCAGCCAAATCCATCCTCACCACTAGAGGCTCTGGTGAACACCCACTGGCTCTTAGACTCTGCGCCCTGGGGAAACCGATGCACTAGCTCCCTGAGTTTCAGTGCCCGTGCTCTAGGGAGCCCTCTTCCCATATCAGCCGGTACTACTTAGCAGCAGTCAGCCATAGGTCCACAACCGTGCGTGCACTTCGCGCTTCTGCGGTGCGATTCACAGTCCTGCGGTGCGCATCCATCACCTGACCTCAGGTGCCGTAACACCTCCCTGCCCAGCATCCAAAGTGGAGGAGGGTTCCACTTCCTCCTCCCCTGCGCTAGTTCTTGTGGGGCCTAAAGAGTTGAGTCCAGCCCCCTTGCTATGGTCCTGGACGGTGGGGTGCAGGGCAGTGGCATCTTCAAATAGGGAGGGGGAAGCCTGGGCAGCGGGGAAGAGCCCAGGAGGGAGGGAGAGAGAAGACGAAGCCTCACCACCACCCTGAGCAGCATTTCCGGTGCCTCCCAGAGCCTGCATTCCTTCTCCAAGCTCCTCTCCTAGCTCGCTGTGACTGTCATGGAACAGGAAGAAAAAAGGCTGACCGATGACGGGTGGGAGGTAGGGGGATCACACACACCTACCCACACAGACAGAGGCTGGGACAGTAGGGACTGCAGGCAGGGCTAGGGGGTCTCTCTTTCACCCCCTCTCATCCACCCCCCTCTTTCTCTGATGTGTAGAGAGGCTCTCTGGGGACCCTGCTGTATGGGGAGGCTCTCTGGGGACCCCAATTTATGGGGAGGCTCTCTGGGGACCCTGATGTATGGGCAGGCTCTCTGGGGACCCTGATGTATGGGGAGGCTCTCTGGGGACCCTGATGTATAGGAAGGCTTTCTGGGGACCCTGATGTATGGGGAGGCTCTCTGGGGACCCTGATGTTAGGGGGGCTCTCTGGGGACCCTGATGTATGGGGGGGCTCTCTGTAGACCCTGATGTATGAGGAGGCTCCCTGTAGACCCTGATGCAAGGGGGAGGCTCTCTGTAGACCCTGATGTATGGGGAGGCTCTCTGGGTACCCTGATGTAAAGGGAGGCTCTCTAGGGACCCTGATGTATAGGGGGGGGGGCTCTCTGGGGACCCTGATGTATGGGGGGGCTCTCTAGGGACCCTGATGTAAGGGTGGGTTCTCTGTGGACCCTGATGTAAGGAAGAGACTCTCTGTGGACCCTGATGTAAGGAAGGGGCTCTCTGGGGACCCTGATGTAAGGAAGGGGCTCTCTGGGGACCCTGATGTAAGGAAGGGGCTCTTTGGGGACCCTGATGTAAGGGGTGCTCTCTGGGGACCCTAATGTAAGGAGGATCTGTACTCAGATATGTAACAATATATATATATATATATATATATATATATATATACACACACACACACACACACACACTCGTATATTATATACATGTGTATGCCCGCTCAAGAGTATGACTTTCTTTACTTCGCTGCTATGGGCTCTAGCCCTAGATCTTTTGTAGACCTAGCAACGCCCCTGGTCATGTGTATAGACAGTGTATATTTGTCATGTGAATGTGGCATGTGTATGGACAGTGTGTATGTGTCATGTGTATGGGTAGTGCGTATGTGTCGAGGCTGGATGTTAAGGAGCTGTTTTGTAGTGGTAGATGCTCAAGCCACTAAGGAAGGATTGAAATTCATGCGATGTAAATTGAGTCCCATTGTCCAAGACCATGGCTGCTGGCAAGCCATATAGAGCAAAGAGCCTCCTTAACCACTTGCCGACCGGCGTCTGACGGCGATAAAGTGGTTGGATATCGCAAACCGCCGTCATATGACGGCGGCTGCGATATCCTGCACTGTGAGCGTGCACGTGCCGCTGGAGGCGCGCTCACTGTGTTCCGGGGGAGGGGGGCAGGGAGTGGGTAGGGCAGACTCAATCGCCACCGACTACCCACGATGCCCCCCCCCCCGCAGTGAGAGAACAGTGGTCTGTGTATGTAAACACGGATCTCCGTTCTGTTAGAGGGGGAAGGGCTGTGATCACAGGCTTTCTCTATATGGAAGCCGTGATCACTCCCTTCCCACAGCCAGCCCAGCCCACATACAATTAGAACACGTCCAGGGAACACAGTTAACCCTTAGAGCGCCCCCTCCAGGTTAACCCCTTCACTGCCAATGGCATTTATACAGTAATCAGTGCATTTTTATAGCACTGATCTCTGTATAAATGCCAATGGTCCCAAAAAAGTGTCAAAATGGTCCGACATGTCCGCCGCAATATCGCAGTACAGCTAAAAATCGCAGATTGCCGCCATTACTAGTAAAAAAAAAAAAAAAATAAAAACCCCAGAAATGAATTATCATCCGTAAACGCGGCAACTTTTGCGCAAACCAATCAATAAACGCCGATTGCGATTTTTTTTACCAAAAATAAGAGGAAGAATATAAATCGGCCAAAACAGATGAACAAAAATGTTCAGAAATGATGCAAAGGGGCTCAAATACCACCAAAAGAAAGCAAGCTCTATTTGTGGGAAAAAAAGGACGCAAATTTCATTTGGGTACAACGTTGCGTGACCGCGCAATTGTCAGTTAAAGCAACGCATTGCCGAATCGCAAAAAGTGCTCTGGTCCTAAAGTGTGAAATCCTTTCTGGGCTGAAGTTGTTAAGACTAAAATGGTAACAGCTGAGGTAATAGAAGGCATTTGAAAAACCTCTGGCCATTTTGAATGTGCATCCACCACGATCAAATACATTTTACCTTGGATTGGGCCAGCGAAATCAAGATGGAGTCTGGACCACGGTTCTGTCGGCCATGGTCAAGGTTGCAGGATTCCTTTCTTCTGGGGTCACTGAGCTTGACAGCACCCAGGACATTGAGCCACATAATCTTCAATTGCTGTATCCATTTGTGGCCACCAAACATAGCTCCAGGCTCACTGCTTCATGCGCACCACACCAGGATGGCCCTCATGCAGTATCCTTAGCATGGTTGGTTGCAAATACTGAAGGTACAATCACTCTATTGCCCCACTGTAGGCAACCAACATTAGTCACAAGCTCACATTTTCTGGTAAAGTACGGACGAAATTCACCTGGGACATTCTCTGGCCATCCAGCCTGCACATACGAGAATATCTGAGACAGGAAGGGATCTGTGGCTGTATGTCTGGCAATGAGGGAGGTGGACATGCAGGATTGTGGCTTGTGTATTTCCAATATGTGTATGTCTCTTGGTGGGTGGTCACCAATTGGCAATCTGAAAATGCATCTGCATTGCCATGGGCATCATGGGAGCGGTATCTGATATAAGTATAAGCTCCCAAGAATAAAGTGTACCTTTGTAAGCAAGATGCAGTTGTAGAAATCCCTTTCTGAGGGTTCAGTATTGACAGTAGAGGTTTGTGGTCAGTGATAAGCATGAACTCCAGATCATAGATGTACGTATGAAATTTTTTTGTGGTCCATACAATGGCCAAAGCTTCCTTGTCTATCTGGGAGTAGTTTTGTTCACGGCACCCAGTCCGTAAGGTGAGGGGTCACAAGCCAAGGTGACATGTTTCTTTAAATCATAGTGGACCAGAACTTGAGAAGACAGAATGAGTTCTTTAGAAAGCCTAAAAGCTTCTTCATATTTGGCTGTCCATAGCCATTTAGCTCTTGCATCCAGTAAGCGATGTAACGGGTAGAGCTGGTGTGCTAGGTTTGGCAAGAACCGGTGGTAGTAATTGAGGAGGCCAAGATAGGACCTGAGCTGTGTGACATTATGGGGAGTAGGTGCATGGGTAAGGGCTTTAACTTTTTCCTCAGTGGTGTGTAACCCATGTCGGTCCACAGTGTGGGCACAAAATTCCAGTCGAGACTTTAGAAATTCGCATTTTGAAAGATTGACACGTAAACCATATTTCTGGAGTCTCTCTAGCACAGCTTCAACATTCTTTCTGTGTTCTTCATCAGTGGGACCAGTGATGAGCATGTCATATAGTAGACACTGGGTGAAGGGTATACCTGCCAGGACCTCATCCATGATTCGCTGCCAGATGGCTGGAGCTGGGGCTATGCCAAAAACCATGTGGTTATATTGGAATAATCCTTTATGGGTGTTAATGGTCAACAGAATCTGGGTGTACTTGCAGCTGCAGGTAAGCTTGCTTTAAGTCTATTTTTGTAAACTTTTGCCCCCAGGCCAGTGAGCTAAAAAGATCTTTAATTCAAGGCAATGGGTATTGATCCACAAGAAGTTGGTTGTTCAGGGTAACACTGAAATCTCCACAATTCTAACGTCTCCATTCTTTTTCTTGACAGGCATAATTGGTGATGCCCATTTACTTCTATCAAATTTAGTTATGATTTTTTCAGCCAAAAGGTGGTCCAGCTCTGCTTCCACTTTCTTCTGCAAAGCAAAGGGCACTGATCTTGCCTTACAAAACTGAGGTGCAGCACCAGGCTTCAAGAGGAGGTGTTACATTTTTCCTTTTTACTGTGCCCAACGACTCCTCAAAAACGTCCTTAAATTTTGATTTTAAGGATTCCACCCACTGGTCTCCCTCAGAAAGCAATGTGCATTGGGCAATGGTAAGAGGAGGAATGCCCAGGGCTTTGATCCAATCCCTACCGTACAGCGGAGGGCCTCCTTTACTTACAACATAAAGGCGTAGAGTTTGACTGCAGTTGCCTAATATAACACAGGGTTTCACATAACCCAAAGGCTGCAGTAGTTCCTTGCTGTAGGTTTGTAGTTGGAGATTTGTAGGTTGCAGTGGTAGGGACAGACCCGATGCCTTTAAATCAGTCCATGAAATGACAGACACAGCCGCCCCAGTATCAACATCCATGTAGACAGGACAGCCATTGAGTGTGACATCCACTTTTATCGCAGGAGTACTCCCAGCTACCCGAAACAGTCCAACATGCCGGACACAGGTCTCCTCATCAGAGCTGGAGCCGTTATGGTCAGTATCCACATGAAATGTCTGCTTACGTCTACCTTTTGTGGTAGTGTTGGGGGAGCATGAGCTGCGGCAAACACGCCCAATATGACCAGTCTTTCCACAAAGAAAACAAACGAAATCCTTGAACTTGCAAGCAGGTGCACTGTGAGTAGTGTTACCACAATGGTAGCAAGGTGGCCCCCTAGAGACAGAAGAATCAGCGTGGCAAGGTTTAGGCTGAATTGGGGATGGCCGGATTTGGTGTTGGGTAACAACAGTGTGGAAAATTTCCTCACCCTGGCTTGCAGGGGTTTTCAGGTTGTGCTTTCAGTAGGGTCCCGTGTAGCCAATTACATGACCGTAGCAAGGTCAGTGGCTTTCTTCAGAGTCAAGTCAGGTCCTGTGAGCAAACGTTTCTGGATGGCTGGGTCGCAGAGTCCCATGACAAACATGTCGCGGAGAGCCGTCTGCAGATAGTCTCCAAACTGACAAGTGGCTGCTAGTTTACGTAAAGCAATGATATAAGTCTTTATGTCTTCCCCATGCTGCCTCCTACTGTAGAATTTAAACCTCTCTGCAATTTCTAATGGCTTTGGGTTGTAGTGCTCATGCAGCTTCACAATTAACTCAGGCAGGGGCTTAGAGTCCAGCTTGTCTGGAGAAATTAGGTCTCTGAGAGTGCCATATGCATCTTGACCCAAGGCTGTGAGGAAAACTGCAACTTTCTTTTCTACAGCCACACCATTTGCTTCCATAAACTGCTCCAGCCTCTCCACTCAGAAGCTCCATGATTCAACAGCAGAATCAAATGGTTGAATAAACGCTATGAAAGCCATGTGTGCCAAATCCCACAGTCCTTGTCGCCACTGTTATGTCCCTTTGATGTGGGGTCTCCCAGGGTGCTGCTAGCAATGCGGCCAGTATCCGCTCAGCAAGTTACACACAGGCCCTATGCCCTTCTTAACCAAGGAAGGGTTTATTACTCACTCAGGAACATGAAGACATCATTAATGCAGGAGTCTTAATATAGCAGGCTTCTATCATTACCAGATGTAATCCCCTCTGAGTATCATGCGGCCGCTCCCTGTCCCATACACCATGTCTGATTTACTGGTACAGCCCCTCCTCCCAGCATGCATCAGGAGAAAAAGGGTCAAGGGTCACTGTCAGCCTAAGCTGACATGCAGTAATCCCGCACAAACATCACATGTATGGACAGTGTGTATGTGTATGGATAGTGTGTATGTGTCATGTGTATGGACAGTGTGTGTGTGTCATGTGTATGGACAGTGTGTATGGATAGTGTGTATGTGTCATGTGTATGGACAGTGTATATGTGTCATGTGTATGGACAGTGTGTATGTGTCATGTATATGGACAGTGCGTATGTGTCATGTGTATGGACAGTGTGTATGTGTCATGTATATGGACAGTGTGTATGTGTCATGTGTATGGACAGTGTGTGTGTGTCATGTGTATGGACAGTGTGTATGGATAGTGTGTATGTGTCATGTGTATGGACAGTGTATATGTGTCATGTGTATGGACAGTGTGTATGTGTCATGTATATGGACAGTGTGTATGTGTCGTGTATGGACAGTGTATATGTGCCATGTGTATGGACAGTGTATATGTGTCATGTGTATGGACAGTGTGTATGGATAGTGTGCATGTGTCATGTGTATGGACAGTGTATATGTGTCATGTGTATGGACAGTGTGTATGTGTCGTGTATGGACAGTGTATATGTGCCATGTGTATGGACAGTGTATATGTGTCATGTGTATGGACAGTGTGTATGTGCCATGTGTATGGACAGTGTATATGTGCCATGTGTATGGACAGTGTGTACGTATCAAGTGTATGGACAGTGTATATGTGCCATGTGTATGGACAGTGTATATGTGTCATGTGTATGGACAGTGTGTATGTGCCATGTGTATGGACAGTGTATATGTGCCATGTGTATGGACAGTGTGTATGTGTCGTGTATGGACAGTGTATATGTGCCATGTGTATGGACAGTGTATATGTGCCATGTGTATGGACAGTGTATATGTGTCATGTGTATGGACAGTGTGTATGTGCCATGTGTATGGACAGTGTATATGTGCCATGTGTATGGACAGTGTATATGTGTCATGTGTATGGACAGTGTATATGTGCCATGTGTATGGACAGTGTGTATGTGTCATGTGTATGGGCAGTGTATATGTGTCATGTGTATAGACAGTGTGTATGTGCCATGTGTATTGACAGTGTGTGCACTTCTTAACCAAGGAAGGGTTTATTACTCACTCGGGAACATGAAGACATCATTAATGCAGGAATCTTAATACAGCAAGTTTCTAACGTAACCAGATGTAATCCCCTCTGAGTATCATGCGGCTGCTCCCAGTCCCACACACCATGACTGACTTCCTGGTACAGCCCCTCCTCCCAGCATGCATCAGGAGAAAAAGGGTGGGGTCGTTGCCATGTATGGACTGTGTGTATGTGTCATGTGTATGGACTGTGTGTATGTGTCATGTGTATGGACAGTGTGTATGTGCCATGTGTATGGACAGTGTGTATGTGTCATGTGTATGGGCAGTGTGTATACGTCATGTGTATGGACAGTGCATGTGTAATATGTATGGACAGTGTATAGGTGTCTGGACAGTGTGTGTCATGTGTATGGGCAGTGTGTATGTGTCATGTGTATGGACAGTGTGTATGTGTCAAGTGTATGGACAGTGTGTACGTATCAAGTGTATGGACAGTGTGTACGTGTCAAGTGTATGGACAGTGTGTACGTATCAAGTGTATGGACAGTGTGTACGTGTCATGTGTATGGACAGTGTGTACGTGCCATGTGTATGGACAGTGTGTATGTGCCATGTGTATGGACAGTGTGTACGTGTCAAGTGTATGGACAGTGTGTACGTATCAAGTGTATGGACAGTGTGTACGTATCAAGTGTATGGACAGTGTGTATGTGTCATGTGTATGGACAGTGTGTATGTGCCATGTGTATGGACAGTGTGTATGTGTCATGTGTATGGGCAGTGTGTATACGTCATGTGTATGGACAGTGCATGTGTCATATGTATGGACAGTGTATAGGTGTCTGGACAGTGTGTGTCATGTGTATGGGCAGTGTGTATGTGTCATGTGTATGGGCAGTGTGTATGTGTCATGTGTATGGACAGTGTGTATGTGCCATGTGTATGGGCAGTGTGTATGTGTCATGTGTATGGACAGTGTGTATGTGTCAAGTGTATGGACAGTGTGTACGTATCAAGTGTATGGACAGTGTGTACGTGTCAAGTGTATGGACAGTGTGTACGTATCAAGTGTATGGACAGTGTGTACGTGTCATGTGTATGGACAGTGTGTACGTATCAAGTGTATGGACAGTGTGTACGTGTCAAGTGTATGGACAGTGTGTACGTGTCAAGTGTATGGGCAGTGTGTACGTGTCATGTGTATGGACAGTGTATATGTGTCATGTGTATGGACAGTGTGTACGCGTCATGTGTATGGACAGTGTGTACGCGGCATGTGTATGGACAGTGTGTACCCGGCATGTGTATGGACAGTGTGTATGTGCCATGTATATGGACAGTGCGTATGTGGCATGTATATGGACAGTGCGTATGTGGCATGTGTATGGACAGTGTGTATGTGTCATGTGTATGGACAGTGTGTACGCGGCATGTGTATGGACAGTGTGTATGGACAGTGTGTATGTGCCATGTATATGGACAGTGCGTATGTGGCATGTGTATGGACAGTGTGTATGTGTCATGTATATGGACAGTGTGTATGTGGCATGTGTATGGACAGTGTATATGTGATTTTTGTGCGGGATTACTGCGTGTCAGCTTAGGCTGGCAGTGACCCCACCCTTTTTCTCCTGATGCATGCTGGGAGGAGGGGCTGTACCAAGAAGTCAGTCATGGTGTGTGTAGGACTGGGAGCGGCTACATAATCAGAGGGGATTACATCTGGTAACAATAGAAGCCTGCTGTATTAAGACTCCTGCATTAACAATGTCTTCATGTTCCTGAATAATAAACCCTTCCTTGGTTAAGAAGTGCATCTGGCCTGTGTGTAACTTGCTGAGCGGATACTGGCAGCATAGCTAGCAGCACCCTGGGAGACCCCACGTCAAAGGAACATAACTGGATACAGTATGTGCCATGGACAATGTATATGTACCATGTGTATGGACAGTGTGTATGTGCCATGTGTATAGACAGATTATATGTCCCATGTGTATGGACAGTGTAGTGTGTGTGTGTCATGTGTATGGACAGTGTGTGTGTGTGCGCCATGTGTATGGACAGTGTATACAGTATGTGCCATGTGTATGGACAGTGTGTGTGTGTCATGTGTATAGACAGTTTATATGTCCCATGTGTATGGACAGTGTAGTGTGTGTGTGTCATGTGTATGGACAGTGTGTATGTGTCATGTTTCTCACCTAATCTTCATTCCTAGCTTCAGCTCTTACCTGGTAGCTTGGACTCATTTTTAGTTTCAGCTATGCCCAGGCCTTTATATACGTGAGCTGACTGATGCTCAGGGTTCTTTCTTCTGCTCTCTGTGGTTGCTGGGTGAAAAGGCTGAGTGCTGACAGAAAAGGTATATGTGCTGCCAGTTTACTTTGCAGAACCAATTAGGGGGCACCCTGTTAGTAAGTTAATTGGTTATCAGATGTTTTGTTTGTGTTATGCTATGGACTTGTTGTTTGAAGCCCTGCAGGGAAACTGTATTTACTTCCATGCTTAATGAAAAGTGAAGTACAAGCCCACTGTGACTCTTCCTGGGTGCCCTGTCTCATATATGGTTTATCATTGCTACTTTTAGTTCATGGGTGTCAAACTCCATTTCACCGCAGGCCACATCAACATTATGGAGGCCCTCAAAGGGCCAGTTGTATCTGTAAGACTAGATGTCCAGAACTCAATAACCCTTCACCCTCCTTTACATCATAGTACATCCCCTCTTACCTTGTGCTGCTGCTGCCAGGAAGAAGCTGGAGGGGGAGCTGGGGAGCAGGAAGTGCATGATCAGGAAGATGACCAGAGGAGGGCTGGAGTCTGCTGAATGCTGAGATCAAGGTAGGCATGGATGAGGGGATGCTGTGGCTATACAGAGAGGTGCAGGATCTGTAGGTTCTGTCCTCTTCTTTGCTGCTGACTGCTGAGACAAGGGGGCAGAGACGAGCCTCTCCGGGGCTGCACAGAGATGTGCAAGATCTGGTAGAGTAGTTCTGTCTTCCTCTCTGCTGCCAGCTGCTAAGACAAGGTGGGGTGGAAAGAAAGGGATTCCACAGCTGAGGGAGAGGTGTGAAATGGCATGGTGGGCCAGATTCGGCCCACTGGCCTTGTATTTTACACATGTGTTCTAGTTGATCCTTTCCACCTTACAAGAGAAAGAGCACCTTTCGGTTGAAGCCTGTTTAATATATTTATAAATAGCAGTGCTTTACATCCTGTTCCTCTAGCAAAACATACAAGCCCCCAGGGTCGATCCTGGGCGGGTGCATCGCACCCAGGCACCGCAGATACGGGTGCACCTAAGTGCCAGAGAGCTCCTCTCCCTCCTTGTGTGTGTCACACATATGCCCGGACTGTGTCTGCTCTCCCGCCCCACCAACGATGACAGAGAAGGTGAACAGAGAGTGCCAGACCAGCATGATGTCAGTGTCCAAATATACAGAGAGGAGGGGAGGGGACACACATTGTCATCCAATACTGCCACCGATCCCATCCTTGACTGAATACTGAGGAGCGGTAGACGATGCAGAGCCACAAGCCCCGTCCTATGTATGCAATTGGAGCAGTCATAAGCCCCACCCCCTGTGTCTAATCACTCCAGGTCTTACAAACAGGGATTAGTTGGAGGGACGAAGCGCCGCCGAGCAGGAACCCAATGTGCTTTACAACAGTTTACATGACCGGGTGACATTTGAGGCACAGGGGCGATTTGATTTCATGGGCAGGAGCCGAACAGGTTTTGGGTTATAGTCTAGAGGGTCAGAAGTTGAGTGCAGGGGGTGTTAGTGTCTCGGGGAGTGTGGATATGTCAGTCTGGGATGGGAGGTAAGTTTGAGGTAGGTCACGTGGGCATAGACGCCACGGACCCACGCTACGTGGGC
>BLSH010062876.1:147944-184669 GCA_018402905.1 Glandirana rugosa
ACGCGGGGGGGTGGGGTTTCGTGGAACAGGGGTACAACTACTCCTGTTCCCGGAGAAGGGCTGTTGGGACCGGCCACCAGACGCCCGCCCCTGAATAGCCTTAGACCTTCGGGGGAAATTGTCGGGGGTCTACGGTCGGGGGTGGGATACATTTACTCATACCCCATGTAGCATGGGGATGGGTAAATGGACCTTTCTTTATACATGCGTTTTTTTGTGTGTCGAAAAATTTTATAAAATAATTTAGACGAGGCCGCCAGAAGAGGGGAGAGGCAACAGAAGACAGCGGAGAAGACCGGCAAAAGAGCAGAAGACGCCGCAGAGAAGAAGACCCCTCAGAAGATGAAAGACCCTGCAAAAGAGCCTAAGAAAAGAAGACAACGGAGAGGGGAGAAGACCGCCGGAGCAGATTTAATAAAATATTTTAAAAAGCTGTGTGTTTTTTTGCGTACATATTTCTTTCCAGGTAAATGGGTAGGGGTACGATGTACCCCATACTCATTTACATAGGGTGGGGGCTGGCATCTGGGGGCTGTTAAAGGGGGCTTCCAGATTCCGATAAGTCCCCGCCCGCAGACCACCGGCCAGGGTTGTCGGGAAGAGGCCCTTGTCCTCATCAACATGGGGACAAGGTGCTTTGGGGTGGGGGGGCGCAGAGCCCCCCCTGCCCCAAAGCACCCATACTCCCCATGTTGAGGGCACGTGGCCTGGTATGGTCCAGGAGGGGGGGGCGCTTGCTCCTCCCCACCCCCTTTCCTGGCCTTCCGGGCTGCCTGCTCGGATAAGGGTCTGGTATGGATTTTAAGAGGGACCCCACGCCGTTTTTTGGCGTAGGGGGTTCCCCTTAAAATCCATACCAGACCAAAGGGCCTGGTATGCTCTTGGAGGGGGACCCCATGCCAGTTTTTTTTTAAAAATTTGCCGTGAAGTTCCCCTTCATGATCCCCAGAGCACAAGTCGCATGCCAAAGTCGGATCAGTGAAGACACTGATACGACTTTGATCCGACTTCAATGCTTCTCAATGGGCTGAAGTAGCATCAAAGTCGGACAAAAGTAGTACAGGAACCTTTTTCAAAGTCGGTCCGACTTTGAAAAACACAAATCGGAGCAGTTAAGACGGCTCTCATAGGGAATCATTGTTTTTGTGACCTAATGCAACTTGTGCTCCTCATGTAGGTCCGAGAATCGGACTAGTATGAACCCAGCCTAACTCACACAAGCCAGTTTGCTGGTAATAACTACTCTACTTGAAGTGGAACTCTCCCTAAAGTTCAACGATCCAGGCTGCGACCCACGCAGGCTTACCTATCTCTCCTCTATGAATTACTCCTATCATACTGCTAGAACAGTTAAAATGTCTGCTTAAAGCCCCGCCACACCGGATCTGAACTAGCCGCCTATCACCAGTTGTACCTACAGACTGCCATACATCAGTTGCTATTAATATCTCAGTTGCACAACCCCCTAGGGGGTGATGTCACCAGGCAAAAAGTCGGGCATTAAAACAAAACCAAAAACAATCCGTGAAGCCCTCACACAAGCTGCTCTAAAAATGGCAGCACAATCATCCCATCAGATGATCTCCTGTACCACTCCACTACCGGAGAATCAACTTACCCCGTCACAATATAGTGACCATTCCAATGCAGCCCTATCATCCCCCAGTGCTGCCCCAGGATCCCTCCAACACACAGAGCTCCTGAATAAGTTCGAATTAATGCTACAAAGGGCTTTACAGCATACCTCTGACTTAATCACAGATAAATTGACAAGAGCGATTCGGGAGGTTGGCCGTCGTACCAGAATTTTGGAGGAGAGAACGGAAGATCTGCAAATGGTCACCGCCACTCATGAAGAAGACATTGAATCACTTAAAACTGAAAATGCCTCCCTCCAGGCCCACCTGGAAGACTTTGAAAACAGCTAGGAGGTCAAATATACGAATCAGGGGTATCCCTGAGCCGGTCGAAGATCTTCAGTCCACCATCACGGCTCTATTTCAAGAGTTGGCCCCCTCCATCCCGATTGATAGATTGGAAATTGATCGAATTCACAGATCTTTAGCTCCATGTAAAGATGAAGGTCCCCCACGAGACATCATCACTAAGTTGCACTTTTTCCGCACCAAGGAACGAATCATGGAGGCGGCTCGAAACCAAAGTAATCTCTCATTCCAAGGTCATAGATACCAGTTATTTCATGATCTCTCACAACAAACCCTAATTAGAAGAAGAGCACTGAAACCCCATCTACAGATACTGCAACAACATAGAATCACCTATAGATGGAGCTTCCCTTTTGCAGTCAAATTTGCCTACAAGGGTACATCCTTCAACTGTAAATCTGAAGAGGACATGCTTTCCGCCCTCTGCGATCTAAGACTTCCAATTCCTGACCCATCCCCGGACTCCTCTAAGAGACGTGCGACCTCTAACTCCCCAAGGAAACCTCAGGACAAATACGGCCCAACTTCCCAGATGACTTCTAACAAAAGAAGCCGCCTTACTTACACTGCGCCAATCGAACAGATGGAATGAAAACATCACATCTCTACTTCTGAACACTAGTTCTTCTGTTCCAAGTATCAGCAAAGACACACCTATTTTGGGTATAGTAAACCTCCAGTAACCTAACATTTCCTTTCACAGGGAAGAACAGTCCAACTGGACTTGGATCCAATTGACTTACAGTGTAGGCTTCATTCCTCCTTTCTCACATTGGATGACTTCTGGGGCTCACAAGCCTTTATTACAGCACGAAATACTGGGGACTCCTCCCTGAAACCCCAGTAGGACTGTAATGTAAATATATAGACCTGGTGAAGTATGCCAACCGTGATGATGACAAATTTATGAATCCATAGTGGCGATCCCGGGCCACGGCGTGCCACCCTGGACCTGCAGCCCCCCTAACAGTTGATTACCTATCCTTCTATGCTGCGGAGTGGGTGCACTGCCCTGGCCCTGGGGTTGTCATTATTGATCACAACGTAATGGTACAACTTCTTATATAAATGTTCTGTTAATGCTAATTACATGAGCGGCTGTCCAGTTTCCGGTGACAGTCCACAGCTCCTCTAATTACTTCGCAATCCGGCTCTATTATCCGGGTTGATCGAAGGTTAGAAAATCCCTTGGTTGGCCACTTCAGCCATCCCAGGGATTTTCCTGCTCCTAGTTGGAGCACAATTATTTGTTAATTCATTCTTAACCATATGTTTTTGCTGCCTAGTTAGATCTTTCAGTGTCCAGTGTTGTTCACACAGTTCTTATTAGCATCCTAATACATCTATTCCCCCTTAACCCCTTCTTCTATTTCCTCCACCCCCCCTTTTTTTTCTTTCTCTTTTTCTCTCTTTTCTCTCTCTCTCGCTCCCTCAATACTTCTCTCCGGAGGAGGGGTTCACGATAATCAACCTTGCTTTGACAAAACTAGTTTCACCTGACATCCCCCATGGCCTCTCTACGCATCTTGACACATAATGTCCAAGGCCTGAACGAGCCAGTTAAGCGCACCAAAGCCTTTCGCACCTACGCATCCATTACAGCTCACGTGGTTTGCCTTCAGGAAACACTTCTTTACCCATTCTACTCCGAAATTTTTCGCACGCCAATACCCAGAAGTCTATACGGCCTCAGCGGACAAAAAACACAGAGGTGTTCTGGTCACCTTCCATACCACTACACCATTTACGCTGCACAATGAGATAAAAGACCCAGAAGGCAGATACTTATTTCTTTCTGGCCAACTTCTTGACCAATACGTCACTATAATCTCCTACTATGCTCCGAACACTAACCCACTCCCTTTCCTCTCCCACTTATTCCGACTTATAGACTCACACAAACGAGGGACAGTTATTGTCTGTGGAGACTCTAACCAAGTCTTATTCCCTCCTTTAGACAAGTCCCCGGTACCCTCATCACCCGCATGCCTCTCATATAGACAACTCTTGGAGAGTCATTCCCTAGTTGATTCCTGGCAAGAGCACAACCCGGCCAGACGCCAATACACGCATTATTCCCACCCGCGCAAATCCTTTGCACGCATAGACCATATACAAGTCAGCATAGCAACGGCCGCCTTGACTCTAATATCCTCCCTAGTTCCCTGATCATAATGCAGTAATCACCTCTCTCTCCTCCTTAGTCCCAACTCCTTCACAAAGAAGTTGGTCTATGGACGATAGCCTTCTAGCGAACTCAACCCACAGACAGATAATTTCCGCCGCGCTCTAAGAATATATATCCACCAACTCGACGCCTAACGTAGACTCTGTCACCTTATGGGAAGCACATAAACCCTATAAAAGAGGTGTTTGTATAAGCCAGACCTCTCATGAGCGGAAAGAATATCGTAAACGTTTAAAACAACTTGATAAAACTTTTCGCGAAGCTACAGATCAGTTTCAGAATTCCCCAACCCAAAATAACAGGGAACTATTCGAAAAAGCCAGATTGGAACTAGACATAAGTTTAACAGAAACAACGGAGAGAAAACTCTGTAAAACGAGACATACTTTATATATGCGAGCCAATAAGCCAGACACTTTCCTTGCATTGGCACTTCGTAGAGCAGACTATACCCCTAAACCAATAAGACTGAAGGTCGCCACCAACTCATATACTAGCAACCCTCTGAAAATCCTAAATGTTATCCGCAGGAAGCTCTCGGAGCTTTACAGCGACTCCTCCCAATTCAACCAAACAAACCTAGACTCCATGCTCGCAGACATCCTCCTCCCATCTCTTACCCAAGAACAAAAAACAGCTTTAGATCAACCATTGACGACCGAGGAAATAATGGCTACAATTAAAACTCTGAAGCCCCACAAATGCCCAGGTCCAGACGGCCTTTCTGCCACCTACTATAAAAGATTTTCGGATATACTAGCTCCACTTTTAGTGAATGCCTTTAATTCCCTCCTCAAAGGAAACCAATTTAGACCTGAGTCCCTCACAGCATCAATTTCCAAGATTCCTAAACCTAACTCTGATGATTCCGCCTGGTCAAACTAAAGGCCTATCTCGATACTTAACCTAGACATCAAAATTCTTGCCAAAATCATGTCTACCAGGTTACAACCAACCATAGGCATGCTTATACATAAGGATCAAACAGGATTTATCCTGTTTAGGCAAGCTGGAGACAACATACGCAGAGTTACCCTCTTAGCGCATGCAGCACGCACGAGACACATACCAACATGCTTAGTTTCGCTAGACATACGCAAGGCATTTGACTCACTAGCTTGGCCTTATCTCAGCTCAATACTTCAAAGGTGGGGTTTTGGTACAAATTTTCTTACGTGGATTCTAGCTCTATACTTTAATTCCAAAGCCTATGTCACTTACTCGGGATTTCATTCTGACCCTTTCTCTATACACAGAGGAACTCGGCAAGGTTGTCCCCTCTCTCCCCTCCTATTTGCTTTGGCGATTGAGCCATTAGCAACTCTCATTCGGGTAAACCCTAATATCGCTGGCCTGGAGTTGGGAGGCCACCATCACAAACTCTGTTTGTTTGCTGATGATGTTTTATTATTTATGACATCACCTCTAACATCTGCCCCAAACTTAATGAAGTTACTTGCCGACTTCGGCCAAATCTCTGGACTGCACATTAATCCCCAGAAATCTAAAGCCCTAAATGTTTCTTTGCCAACCCAACTCAGGGAATCCCTCCCCTTCTCCTGGTCCGCGACTCATCTCACCTATCTAGGCATTCAATTTACAGCTGATCCAGCTGACCTTTACACCGCCAATTACCCTCATATGCTCGGCCATCTCACCACCTTAATGTCCAAATGGACATCTCTTCTCCTCTCATGGCTAGGAAGGATCACGGTCATTAAAATGTCCATACTCCCAAAAATGTTATATTTGTTCAGAGTATTACCGGTCAAAGTCCCACTACATTACCTCAGGATACTACAACGCAAGGCTTCCGCCTTCATCTGGGGCTCCCATAGACCACGCTTACCCCCACGAACCCTCTATACCCCTCGCATGAGAGGAGGATTAAGTGTTCCCAATTTTGCTAAATACTATCAAGCAGCTCAACTGGCAATGCTACCCAAATATCACGCCACTAAGGAAGTCCCCTTTTGGGTAGCCCTGGAATCAGTTGATTGTGACCCACTTTCCATTGCTAACCTCCTTTGGTTGCCCCCCATCGCAACGTCATAACGTCACCAACCCAATCACTAAACATAGTTTAAATGTCTGGGATAAACTTAAGACGCACTTTGGCCTCCAGTCTCCTCATAATTCTCTCCTCTCCTTCATACGTAACCCAGGCTTTTACCCAGCATGGACGGCCCCAAACTCCTTCTCCACCTGGTCAAGAGCTGGGCTTCTGCGAGCATATAAGCATATAGCAATAATAACATCAAAACCTTTCAAATCCTGTGTGAAACACACCATCTACCCCCCACTGAAATCTTCAGATATCTACAAATAAAGCACTTCTATTCGCAATATCCTACCCCAGATAGAACCTCCCCATCTCTATCGATATTTGAACAAGCATGGCACACTGACCCTAACAAATGAGGTCTTATCTTGGAAGTATACTCACAACTCTTATCCGCATCTACTGCAACACCTCCTACTTATGTTGAGAAATGGGAGAAAGGTCTCCCTACTTGCATTGAGGATATAAATTGGAACCAAATCTGGCAGGCCACCAAGTCGGCCTCACCTAACATTGTTGCCCTAGAAACTAATTATAAGGTTCTCACTAGGTGGTATCTGGTCCCTTCCAGGATTTCTAAATTCCACCCGAGATACTCCCCAGCATGCTTCCGGAGATGTCCAGATCAGGGCACACATATGCATATTTGGTGGGATTGCCAGATAGTCCGTACCCTATGGTCAGAAGTCTTCCAACTCCTATCTCACATCTTTGAAAAAACGTTAACACCGGATCCTGTTGTGGCTCTCCTGAACGGCAAACCTCATACCCTAACTCAAAGGCAATTTAAACTATTACTGTTTGTGACAACTGCTGCTAAACAAGTTATCGCTAAGGCCTGGAAAACTACTATGTTATCCATAGTCCCAGTCAACAACAGGATTAATCAGGCTTTTGTGCACGCCAAAACACTGGCCTTATACCTCGATAAGTTATCCCAATTTTAAAAAGCTTTGGCAACCTTGGATTGACCGAGGGTTGCCGAGAAATTTTGATTACACACTAATCATCAACAATAGATGAAATCTTTACACCAATCCTATACATAGAGGGTTGTCATGAGTTCGGTGCCCCCCCTATGGAGATATCCCCTTCCTCTCCCACCTCTCTTCTCATCCCTCCTGCTCTTCACCTTGTGCAGTACCTATTGTACCCTTTATCTTAACCTGATTCTTTATACGTTATGGGGGGGAGGGAAAATTCTTTTGTTTTTTTTTTGCTGCTCTTTTCTCTAATTTCACCATGGATGCTAGAATGTGGGTTCTGTGAGACCCTTGTCCTCCAACTTAGTTTGGACCATGTGTCGGATCCCAACAGGGGGACCCGGGGTCTCGGAACCTCGTCAACCTTTTACGAGCCACCTCTTGCCTGTTTTTACCCTCACGCTCATAAATGTTGATAAGTCTACCTATACAAACTGAACACTGAAAAGTTAGAAGTTCAATTTGATCACTCCGAAATATTAAGGTTTATGTTGATACACTGTTATATTTGATTCCCATAGCCTGTACGCAAACGCTATGCCCAGGTGGTGAACCTCAATCACATCAATATCATACATATTCATTCATGCTACCTATTCAGTACTTATTGGATCTTGTAATTCTTTTTATTGCTTATGTATTACTGTTTAATGAAAATTTCAATAATATATTGAAACAGAAAAAACTAAATAAACCGGAATTGAGCTTTAAAAAAAAAAAAAAATTGTTATGTTAGTGTAGACATAAATAGATTCGTTATACGGTCAACTTGGGACAGAGACATGAAACATTTGGAAATGTCTATGTCCCATCACAGGACAACAGTCAACCTGGGTCAGGCAAACCCCCTATGTTATAATAAATTAATCCTTTATTATCAGTCCATTAAACAATACTTGGTTCATTCTCTATTTATCCTATACATATTTTTTTTTTTTTTTAATTTTTGTAATTTTAGCCACTACATTGCTCAGGGGAATCAGCTCGTCCCTCCCATAGTTCCTTTCCCCTTTTTAGACAACGAGTCACATGGAGGTTTTCTCCACCGGATGGAGCTCTGACATGGCATCTATGGGGACCGGCGCAGCACACAGGGGCTGGAGAAGTCTATGTGAACGGAGTGTTAACAGGGTGGTGGTTGTTTGCCCTCCAACATGGGGCGCAGAATGGCATTTCCGTTTCCGGATGGACGCCGGAAACGCCGGTGTCACGGACCTGGTGGTGGAGTCTGCAGTTGCTGGGGACAGCCTCTCTTACAATACTGACTCAGGAACCCCTGATGTAGCGAACAGAAGGTTCAAGAGTGCAGAATGGCACAAGTGCTTGACAGGAACACTGGTGCGATTTTCACAGGCAGGGCTGGGGGTGCAGCTTGATGGAGCAGTGATGAAACCCCAGGAACAGCTGACGATAGCCCCGTCTGGCTTGACCAAGCAGATGATGCTGGATGAGAAGGCCAGAGATGAACCGGATCAGACAGCAGACAGGCAGATCAGGAACTGAGGAGCAGGCAGGAGAGTGGTCAGACACAGGCCAGGAATGGGCAGGCAGCGTGGTACCAAGGAGCAGACAAGCGGATCGTCAGGAATAGCCAGAGGCCAGGGCAGGCGGATAGCAGTGGTGTCAGGATCAAGCCAAGAAGTCAGGGAAACCGGTACAGCGGGTAGACGGATAGCAGGAATCACAGGAACGTTGTAGACCAAACGGCATTGAACTCATGTCACTGTTCAGTTTAAATAGTCCCATTGGCGCCAAGAACGGTTACGAATGGGGATGCGCGCCTCCCGGTCGCGCGTGCGCACGAACGTTCGTACTGGATGTTCGTTCGTGTCTGCGCACAGCATCCCTTCTCACGGGCTCTACGTCTTTCCTGAGAGCCGGTCATTGATGTCGAGACTTGGAGCGCAGAAGGAGGCGGTACACGGAGCCCCACCCCTTTGCGTGCGTTCCATAGGCCGGTTGTCCGTTTGGTGGGAAGACAGGGAGGTTGGGATCGTTGTGAGGCATCCAGCCGGGACCTGCATTGGAGACACCAACAGTTAACCACACCTGTATGAGTCTCAGACAAGACTGCAAGATGTGAACCCAAGGTCTAAGAGCCTGTGTTTTCCCCCCCAGCATCGGATGGCAAGGTATCTACTTGCTCAAAGCAGATTTTTCATCTCTCTATATGTCTTTATATATACATATGTGGAGGGTCATATAGTGATGCCATCCTGCAAAGGGCTACACAGTTGAAACTTGATGAGGCAATTAGGCAGGGAGATGTGTGGAGTTACTAGGCTCTACCCACGTGATTGGAGGTTTGCTGAACAACATGGGCTGTTCCCGTGGGATCTGGGAGGCAGGTGTCCTGTGAGTGGAGGGCATATTGACTAGTCACATTGTGGCCCATGCCCTGTTGAGGGGTGGGACCACAGGTGACCCCACCTCTTGAATCATGCTGGTTGTGTGATATAAAACTGAGGGCTTGACATGGCACGGTAATCTCTGAGGAAGAGGCTGTGGCCTCGAAACGTGTTAGCCAGCTTAACCAGAACATCAGCAGGAAACGGTGGATTTGAAACGCAGCCGTTCCAGTGCTTCAAATGCCTGTTTTCCGAACTTGTTTGTGAGTATGTTTTTATGACTTTTTAATAAACACATTTTACCGAGGATAATGCGCTAGGCCTGTGCGCCCTTGTGTGCTTTCTTGTTTTTCCATTATGTCTGCAGTCTCTGACCATCTTTTGTATCATGTCTGCAGTCTCTGACCATCTTCTGTATCGTGTCTGCAGTCTCTGACCATCTCCTGTATCATGTCTGCAGTATGTCTGGGGACTCTTTCTAACAGACTCTCTAACAGAAGCCCCCTCCAGGTCCCATTAGAGTACTCTTCTTCTCTTCCTGTATGTTTATTGTTAAGAGATTGTGGTAGGATCCCAGGGTAATGAAGACTCCTTAGGGGGGCATCTCTATTTGAGTCATCGCCATAAAAACATTTGTAAAGGGGAGGGGTTAGTAAGGTGACCACTCCCATGTGGGGGCGCTAAAAATATTTCTGCACCCAGGCGCCTGTGACCCTAAGATCGTCCCTGGAGGCTCCTCCATGTGAATGAGTAGGCTATGTACCCCTACTCATTCACCAAAAAAGTATAACAAGTGAGTAAAAACACAACACTTTTTGACGAGTCCTTTATTATATAAAATAAATAAACAAATGTCCCCCGAAGTAAATCCAAAATCAATCTCGATGAAAGGAAAAAAAAAAGAAAGGAAAAAAAAAAAGAGCTCCACACCTGATGAAGGCTACCGCCACCTGACAGCTCTGCCGCCTGACAGTTCTTAAATAACTAAGGGGCGGGGCCAGCATGCCCCCGGTCCTTGACATCATGGAGAAGTGTAATCACACTGTGAACTAATCGGGTGGCCCTGCCCCTTAGTTATTTAAGAGCTATCAGAGAGAGGAGTTGTCAGAAGGTGGGAGCCTTCGTCGGGTGCGGGTTATTTTTGGGTGGCAGCTGGCGTTCATAGTGATTGATATTGGATCATTTATTTTTGCTTTTTATTTTGTTTTTTTAATAGGACTTGTCAAAAATGGGTGTTGTGTTTTTATTAACTTTGACTTTTCTTTGGTGAATGAGATGGAATTGGGGGCCCACTGGTTAAAGGGGGCTTCAAGATTCTGATAAGTCGTTTCCCCACCCCCACAACCACTGGGTCATCCACATGGGGACAAGGTGCTTTGGGGAGGGAACCCCGCTGTCCCAAAGCACCTCCCCCATGTTGAGAGTATGTGGCTTGGTATGGTTCAGGAGGGGGGGGGGCGCTCGTTCATCCCTCCCCTCTCCTGGCTGGCATGCTTGTATAAGGGTCTAGTATTGGGGGACTTTATGCCATTTTTAAAAAAAAAATTGGGGTGGGTTCCCATTAAAATCCATCAGATCCGAGGGGCCTGGAATGGATTGGGGGGGAGTCTCCACTCGTTGGAATTCGTTAGAAAATTAATTTACAAAACATATATATAAGAATGCCAGAATTGTGGCCTGCATTTATGGGAGGAGTCTGGGGGGTATTTAAGCAGGCCACTCACCTGTGGTCCTTGTTGGTTCCGATGCGCAATACGTTATGCCACTAGGTCGACTCTTCCCAGCTCACTTCGTGTTCGTGAGTCTGTGTGTCCGAATTCCAGTGTGTTTTGGCTTCTCCGTTCATGGTCTTTTTCGAGTGAGTCTTGCTCACTGTTGCAGGTAGGATTCGTAACCATTTCTCGTATCAGGTGTAGTTGTTTGGATTCGTCGTGTTCCCCATTTCGTATTTACGGCCTCCATAGCGACAGCCATTGTAGGTTCCCTTTGTCTTGTTGTGCCCCATCTGTAAACAGACTTAAGAATCGTTCATAGGTCTCCAAGCTCAGTCTTTGTCTTAGTCTACAAAACACAAACTCATTCGGAGTTTTGTTAAAGCAACCTTCGAGTCATTGCCGGTCAGTACCCGACATCACTCAACTCAGGTCTACCACACCGTTACACCGCATGTGGCCAGTCACAGGCCATTTCATTAAGCCAATTAATGCACTGCATAGCCCAATTTGAATCCAGTCGTGCCAGTGGCACAACGATTCATTGTTAGGAACCATGAATCAGACAAAGACAGAAGTGCAGTAAAATCACACTTTTTAATAAAAAGGTAAAATGATACAAACAGAGTAAATGTGGTCAAAACATAGCCAGGGTTCGGTAACCAGAGCGGATAGTCAGAGCAAGCCAGTGAAACAGGATTTCAGAGATCAGCGGGGTCAAACAAATGGTCAGGAGCCAGGAGGAGAGTCAGTCGAGCAGGGTCTTGAATCCAGGAATCAGAAGGGAATGTCAAACAGGCAAAGTCTTTCACAGGAAACCACAGCAGCGATTTCTCCAGAGATGTTGACCAAGGTGAAGGCAAGGGGAAACCGTCTATGGAAAGCACGGAGGACAGGAGCATGTACGTCAGAGGATGAGATACAAGAACGCTCCTCCGAACTGTACCCTTTCCAATGAACCAGGTACTGAATGCGCCCACGAAACCTACAGAAGTCAATGATAGATTGTATCTCATACTCCTCTTGGTTCTCAACCTGAACAGCATGAGGACGTGGTGAAACGGTTGCATACCAAAAGTTTTAACAAAGAGACATGGAATACATTAGAAATTTGCATATTAGAAGGCAGGTTTAAAGTGCAAGCCACAGGGTGGATCTTGCAGAGAATACGGAAAGGCCCAATAAACCGTGGTGCCAGCTTCAGTGAGGGAACACAGAGTCGGAGGTTGCGAGAAGACAGCCAGACCCTCTCCCCAACTTGGTAAGAAGTTGCAAGTAGGCGTCTGTGGTCAGCATGGCATCTGTACCTGTCATTGGCATGTCGCAAAGACTCCGTGGAACAAAGACCACGGAGATGCTCCTCCAACGCAGGAATTCTCTGAGGAACAAAGGAGTCAGGCAACATGGCTGGTTGGAAACCATAATTCGCCATAGACGAGTCAATTGGGAAGCGGTACTGACAGCACTATTGTGAGCAAACTCTGCCCAAGGTAACAGGTCAGACCAGTTGTTATGTTGGTCAGAAATATAGTAATGTAAAAAATGTTCCAAGGACTGGTTGGCTTGTTCTGTGGCTCCATTGGACTGCGGGTGATACACAGAAGAGAAAGAAAGCTGAATTCCCAACTGTGCACAAAAGGCTCGCCAAAACCTGGACACAAACTGGCTACCCCCTGTCCGAGACGATCACTTTGGGAAGCCCATGTAAGCGAAAGATCTCCTGAGCAAAAATGGATGCCAGTTCCTTTCCTTGGAAGTGGGCAACTTCTTAAGTGGAATACAATGTGACATCTTTGAGAATCGGTCAACCACCATAACTGTGTTACCCTGACAGTTAGGTAACTCTTCAATAAAATCCATAGACAGGTGGGTCCAAGGCCGCTCTCCATTGGGTATGGGTTGTAGAAGACCTACTGGAAGATGTCGTAGTGTTTTGTTCTGAGCACACACGGAACAGGCTGCTACAAAGGCGGCTACATCAGCACGGAGACTAGGCCACCAAAACTGTTGAGAAATAGCCCAAATGAGTTGATTCTTCCCTGGGTGACCAGCAGCATTGAGAGAATGGTAAGTCTGGAGCACAGCAGTATGGAGACTCTCCGAGACAAAGCAGCGGTCACAAGGCTACTCAGGAGGAGCATGGATCTGAGCAGCAAGGATCTTGTCATCCAAAGGTGAAGTGAGACTGGTACGAATCATAGCCAGAATATGATCAGGAGGTATCGCAGGAACAGGAACCGATTCCATCTTGGAAGCAGAGGAAAACTGTTGCAACAATGCACCGACCCTTACATTCTTAGTACCACGTAAGAATGAGACTATGTAATTGAAGCTTGACAGGAACAGAGCCCATCGTGCCCTCCTGGGGGAGAGGCGGTTAGCCTCCGACAAGAATATGAGATTCTTGTGGTCAGTCAAAATGAGAAATGGAACAGTGGTACCCTCAAGGAGATCAACAAAAAACAATGCTCCTGCACTTAGTGCCATCAAACCGAGAGAATGCAATAGTGGCAAAATTCCTAATAGAAATTCCTAATTGGTGTAAGTCACCTTCAAAATTCAAAAGGTCTTGCAGCCCTCCTCAGGACCATGGGCATCCAAAAGGCACTAAAAAATAAATAACAAGAGAAGGCGCACCGACCTAGTGCAACACCGTTTAAAAGGTTTATTCAGAAATATTTCCGAATAAAAACATACTCACAAACACAGCAGTATAAAAGGCTCAACAAGATGAATGGTAGACACAGTGCCTCCACGGCACCTTTGGATCTCCACCTCAGCAGGGGGACCGGACGGTGTCCATATAGCCAGGCTGACGCGTTTCCAGGGCAAACCCTCTTCCTCAGAGCCTCTGCTGTTTGTGAGTATGTTTTTAGTCGTAAATATTTCTGAATAAACCTTTTAAACGGTATTGCACTAGGTTGGTGCGCCATTCTCTTGTTTCTTATTCTTTAGTACCCTCAAGGAGATGCCTCCATTCTTTAAGGGCTAAAATGATCGCTAACAACTCTCTGTCCTCAATCTCATAATTGCATTCCTCAGGAGACAACTTCTTGGAAAAGTAGCCACAAGGATGCAATGCGCTCTCGGAGGTGGGACGTTGGGACAGAAGGGCACCAACTCCAGTCTCAGATGCATCAACTTCAAGGATGAAGGGTAACGTAGGGTAACGCATCATGCTCCAGAAGAAGTCCATTAGGACAAAATCGATCGAGCTCAAGTGCTGTTTTGGATCCTACCGCTTCTCTGCTTATGGTTCAACTTTGATATTCAGCGCCTACTATTCTTGGATTTCCTGTAAGTGCACTATTTTATAATAAATGTGTTTGCTTTTAAAGGTATCACACTATTGCGGCCTTTTTTCCATATGGTTGTACGGACCCCATGACAAGCATTTGAAATTGTGAACATCCATTATTGGAGGCTGAATGGAGGCTTAGAGTCCACGTGACCCCCCGTTATAGAGGGTCATGGAGCTCTGGTAAGGGGGATCTTTGTCTGGTGGAGGAACCGTGCACATTTGGATTGGTGTGGTGGAGGAATCTATATATGAATATTCTGGCTGTGATCACACCTGGGATTTATTATATGTTTTGGACTTTTGAATTTATCACACATATTTTATGGACTTTTTTTGTTTCACTCAATTTTTTTGTGTAAGGTTAAATTTATGTTGACCTACACATTTATATCGTTATTTCAGAATTGTTTTTCACATTTATTTGTCACATTTTGAGTTATATATGGGTTTGATTCATTTGCACTTTTTGTGAGTTTACGACACAAGCGCAGAATTTTTTTCACTTTCATATCAGTCAGGGGCTTGACCAGAAACGAGAAGTTATGAATAAACTTCCGATAATAATTGGCAAAGCCAAGTAAATGTTGTAGTGAACGTAAACCCACGAGTCGGGGCCACTGTAGAACTGCCGATAGGTTCTCTAGGTCCATCAAAAAACCAGCAGTGGAAATCACATAGCCCAGGAATTTAACCTGTTCACTATTGGAACTCGCACTTCTCCAATTTACAATACAGGTTATTATCTCTCAGCCTCTGAAGCACACGGCAGACATCTGTGTGATGGCTCTCTGGAATATATGAGGATATCGTCGAGATAAACCACCACACATTGCTGCAACAAATCTCGAAGGACATTGTTGATGAATGCCTGAAAAACTGTCAGAGCGTTGCAAAGACCAAACGGCATTACGAGGTAGTCGTAATGGCCTGTCCTGGTATTAAACACAGTTTTTGTCACCTGGTGGTGGAGTCTGTCTTGTGCAGGAAGCAACCACTCTTATGGTCCTAGTTCAGGAACCCCTGGTAGAGCAGACAGAGGGTTCGGGAGCACAGGAGGGCACGAGGGTTGGACAGGTTCACTGGTGATGGTGTGAAAGGTCCAGTAGAGGCTCGTGCAGTAGTAGAGTAATGATGCAGGCTGGGGTTGGCAACTGGCTGGCAAAGCGGTACAAAAGGAGCAGGCAGAAGGGTCGTCAGGTGAAGGCAGGGTCGTCAACAGGCAGGCAGTGAAGTACACAAGGATCAGGCAGAAGAGTTGTCATGGGCAAGCTGGGGGTCGGTGCAGGCAGAGATCAATCAACATCAGGCTGGGTCGCAGAAACAGGAAATCGGAATACAAGTCACACTAGAGCCCTCACACACTGTAGAACGGACAGCAGTGGCTGCTGGGTGTTGTCAGCTTAAATAGGACCGTTTGGCGCCATTGCCGGCACGTGCGAACACGCACAAGTCCCATTCCAGGCACAGATTATTTTCCTAACAGTTTTCCACTCATCGCCCGCCTTGATCCTCACAAGATTGTTTGCCCCTCTCAGATCAAGATTTGTGAAAACTGTTGCTCCCTTGAGGCGGTCAAATAACTCCGTAATCAGTGGAATCGGATAGGCATTCTTAATCGCACTCAATCTCAAGCGATTGAGACCCCTATAATCGATACAAGGTCTCAGTTCGCCACTGTTCTTTTTCACAAAGAAGAAGCCAGCACCAGCAGGAGATGATGATTTGCGGATGAACCCTCTAGAAAATGCGTCTGTGACATACTCCCGCATGGCTTTATCCTCCGAGACAGACAAAGGGTAAACCCGACCACGAGGGGGTACGGCACCAGGTTGAAGGTCAATTGCATGAAAAAATGCCATATGGTGAAGTACGTAGGAACCAGTACACAAAAACCCACCACCTGCACCACGACCACAAGTGCACAAGCCCGGGGACCGGGACCACCACCAGAGGAAATGGAGGCTTACCAACACTAGAATATTAAATCACTTGAGATGGGCACTCCTCCGTATCCCGTATTCACCGCTCACTGAGTCCGCCACCGTCATGCACTCAGGCAGATGCAATCACGAATTCAGCATGCTTGTGCAGATGTCACAGGCGAATTCTCGTTTGGGAAGGACTTGTGGATTAACTGATTTTTCTGGAACAAATGTGCTGTTGTGGCTTCCGGATTTCACCTTCCCATTGTTACAATCTCCATTATTTTGTTTATGATGAAACCTTTTCTTGTGTCTGTTCAATTGACGAATGCTCTTGAATCTTTGATCACATAACGGACACTGAAAAAGTCAATGTTTTCTGTGCTTTAAAGAATGGGCCTTCAGCTGCACTCCCGATCCCAGCTCCAAGTTATCCCCTTGTACCGGGCCAGCTGTCAGCCCACATTTCTCACACGTCAATTGAACAGACACAAGAAAAGGTTTCATCATAAACAAAATAATGGAGATTGTAACAATGGGAAGGTGAAATCCGGAAGCCACAACAGCACATTTGTTCCAGAAAAATCAGTTAATCCACAAGTCCTTCCCAAACGAGAATTCGCCTGTGACATCTGCACAAGCATGCTGAATTTGTGATTGCATCTGCCTGAGTGCATGACGGTGGCGGACTCAGTGAGCGGTGCATACGGGATACGGAGGAGTGCCCATCTCAAGTGATTTAATATTTTAGTGTTGGTAAGCCTCCATTTCCTCTGGTGGTGGTCCCGGTCCCCGGGCTTGTGCACTTGTGGTCGTGGTGCAGGTGGTGGGTTTTTGTGTACTGGTTCCTACGTACTTCACCATATGGCATTTTTTCATGCATTTACTCCTATGTGACCACCTGACATGCCTGATGAGACGGGAGGGTCAACCATCTGCAAACCTGAGTATCCTTCTGAGATCTGTCATAGGCGTTTTTACTATGGCCTTGGGGTAAACCTCCTATTCGGATATTCAGGATTTATGCTTCTATCAATTTCTGAGAAAATCCTGGATTTTAGTCTACTGAATAGAGACTTTATTATACATTTTTTGAATTTCAGCGCAGCTCCATATTATACATAGACTTTTTATACTTAGACCGAGTATTTGAGCTGCTGCTATCCATTGGGTTAGCGCTTTGTTTTTATTTGCATGAAGGTAAATTGCGCAATCCTACGACCGGTGTTGAGGCAAACTAACTGCTTTAGCTTTATCAAAGACGCGAAATTCACGGTATTCCTCCGGCAGGGAGGGGAGTGAAGAGGTATACAAGACCTTAGCCACTTTCTGAAAACATGTCTTACTGCATTGTGGCGACCAGGAAAGAACCTCAGCACGAAGCTAATCAAAAGAGGGGTTGTGCCTCTGTAACCAAGGATAACCAATAACCACCGGAAAATGAGGAGAGGAAATTACTTTGAATTGGATTATCTCATGGTGAAGAGCCCCTACGGCCATGGTCAACGGAGCAGTCTCATAAGTCACCTGGGCAGGCTGTAGAGGTCTCCCATCAATAGCCTCAATGGTAAGTGGAGTAGCCTGAAGCTGCAGCGGGATCGAGTGTTTAGACACAAAGGCACTATCTTTGAACAGGCCTGCAGCCCCAGAGTCGATTAGAGCCTGTATCTCGATGGACGACTCAGACCAAGAAAGGGTAACCGGAACCAGGGGCTTATCCTTCTGGATAACTGGGGACGTAACAACGCCACCTAAGGTCTGTCCCCTACAGGACCTCAGGTGCAGGGGTTTCTTGGACGGGTAGAACAAGACTTCAAAAAGTGACCTGCCTGGCCACAATAAAGGCACAATCTCTCCCACCTCCTAAAGGCTCTCTCATCCTCATGGAGACATGTGAAACCCAACTGTATGGGTTCTACTACATTGACAGGCTTGGAACCCGGAGGTATGGGAGGTGAGACTATAAAGCTCGGAGCCAAACATACAGGAGGCTTCCGCAAGCGCTTCTTAACCCCTTCAATACCATGCACTTAGAACACTTCCCTACCAGACCAATTTTCAGCTTTCAGCGCTGTTGCATTTTGAATGACAATTGCGCGGCCGTGCGACGCTGTAACCAAACTAAATTTTTATCATTTTTTCCCCACAAACAGAGCTTTCTTTTGGTGGTATTTGATCACCTCCTGGGTTTTTATTTTTTGCGCTACAAATAAAAAAAGACCAAAAAATTTGAAAAAAATATTTTTTAATTTTTTTCCGTCACAAAACTTTGCAAATAAGTAATTTTCTACTTCACTGATGGCCACTGATGAGGCAGTACTGATCGGCACTGATGAGGGGGCACTGATGAGGTGGCACTGATGAGGCGGCACTCAACCAGGCGAACTCCAGCCCATTGCTACCTTTTCCTACCAGTGGCAGCCAGTTTATCAGGCACGTTAGGATCCTCCTGGTTTACCTAGGCCTTGACCCAGGTCGGTACTTTGGACACTCTCAGATCGGAGTTGCTTCGGCCGCATCTCAGCATGGGGTGCCAGACCATGTCCTCAAGAAGTTGGGCAGGTGGAAATCTGCCTGCTTCGCTCGATACATTCCGAACCCCCAGGTAGAAATGTCGCAAGCCTTCACCTTCACCAAGACAATAAATGTCACAATAAAGAGTTACTTCCCTATCCGAGTACTTTTGCCCCCATTTTTGGCATACCAGCCAGCCAACCAGGGCACACCTCAGGTCTATGTTATGTTATAAGTCTTGCGGCATCATTATGTGGTTCATATCTGTCTCGGTATAAGGGCTTTGACCGTAAATAAGAAGGCCAGTATGGTGGCCTGAATTTATGGGAGGAGCCCGGGGGGGTATTTAAGCAGGCCACTCACCTGTGGTTCTTGTCGGTTCCGTTGCGCTATACCCTCCCACCCATTCCCCTTCCAGGGCACTTCTCAGCACATATCCCTCCACAATCATCCATTACTTATCTTATGCCCCCTTTTTTGGCATACCGGCCAGCCGACCAGGGCACACCTCAGGTATATGTTATGTTGTAAGTCTTGTGGCGTCTTTATATGGTTCATATCTGTCCCGGTCGAAGAACTTTGAATATATATATATATTCGATTTAAATTTGTTACTACTTCATTCTGTGGTCTGGATACATCCAAATCTCTAAATAACCAAAAATGTGAAATTTATATTCGGACCAAAACAATTTGCACATGTCTATTTAACAGACTTTTAACACTTTAGAACTTTCAGACTCGTGTTAGGTATTCATGCTCAAGGGAAAAGGGGAGTATATTTATATTTTTTATGTGTAATCTTGCCCTCATCTTTTAAGCAAGTTTTGATCTAGGTTTGGCTTGCAACATTTTTTATGAATGCTGTTACCTGCAAACTTGAGTTTCTGACTCTGGTTTACAAGTTTTATTGCATCTAACAAGGTTTAACAGTGATACTTTCTTGTTAATGCAATACAGGCGTATGACTTATGCACACAGGGATTTACTTGCATCAGAACTGATGTCCTCTAAATACAACTAGATAGGAAGGTAAAGCAACAACAAGCTAGAAGAAAGTCATAAGAACATTACAGGAACTCAGATGCATGTCAAATGCATATCAAATGCTACACACATACACATGTATATGTTCTCTTGAACATATTTATAGTATTTGATTTTTTTCTTCTTGATACAAATAGCTAACTGAAATAGTAGGGATTTCATTTAGCACTCAAAGGGGTGTTTTATTAAGTTGTTGGTTATAATTAAAACCTGGGGACATTGAAAAGGACAAAAATATTCAGAGACTAGCATTCAAAACCTTGGATGGGGAACATGTAGCCTTTTTGACACTGCACAGGAACAGTAGAAATTATATTATTATGGTTTTCAAACATTGGTATTAATGGTATCATTACATCATCATGACTTTAGTAGCATAATATTGATGGTGGCATGGCACCTTCGGTAACCACATTATTTGGTTGTTCATTGGCAGATTGTAATATTTCATTGTTCAGTGGAAACTGGTAATATTTTGGTTGTTCTCCCTTGGTGATATAAAATGATACAAATGTTGGCAGCCATTTTTTTAATATGGCATCTGACAACACATTTGAAAACACAGATCCAATCTAGCCTTGTGTTAGGTGTATAGTGATTGATATCTTGTGCGTGTGCCTTTGTTGGCATAAAAGTACAGTGGTTACAGCGATAGGCTTAGAAGTCCAGGTGCTATTTAATATTCCATATATTTTAGCCATGCATACTGTATGCTGCACACAATCTGCCACCCAATAAAGGTGCCCTGGTACTTTCAAAACCTTAACAATACCCCTGTCTTCCACAGATAACTAATATTGAAAACGTTTAGCAGCTGCTCTGCAATGACTTCTGTATAACGTCTACAAGAATTACAAAGGAAACTGCAATACAGTTTGGTAGAATCTACAAAATGTAAGTAGCTGACCTAGGATTTTTTTTTTATAAAGCTTAAAGGTTGTTTAATTTCTTCCCACAAAGCTTACGCTAAAGATGCAATACTTCCAGGGCCATCTTAATCAACATTTCTGAATGCATCTTAATACTGATGTCTTAATGTGTATCAAGACTTCTGAATACATAGTTGGTTATTGGAGTATATAGAATTGGTTTGCATGTTTCTCTTCATAATTTATCTGTGTTTAATACTTTTCTAGATACAAATGTTGGGTGCAACACATTCTCTGCTTAAGAAAAGAGAGCTTGAGTTACAGAATGCTTTAGCTACTGGGGAGAACCAGGACTGGAGTGCCAATACAAACAGAAACTGCAGCTCATATTCAGTGTAATGTGACTCATTTGGTTGTGTACACTTTATCCACCTCAAGCATCAAGAAGCCCTTGCTGGGTGTTGGGAATGTGTGCCAAGCTTCCCATTCTGATTCATGCAAGTGGAGGGCCATAGATTTGTAAGAAGATGAGTATATAACACCTTACTACTTCACTTTTTATTGCAGTGAAAAATTTTCTTCTTAGGTTTGGACAAGGTCACTTTTGTCATAATGCCTTTCCTAATTCTGTAAAAATGCATAGCAGACATATTGGTCCATTGTTATGTTGTTTAATACAGTTTGTTATTACTATAACTACCACATTAGACTACCTTTTTTTTCATATGTCAGACTTGCCTCCTCCGGGATACAGAGCTGCTTCTCCTCTTCGATTCTGGGTTTCACCCAAAGTGCCAGAGCTGCAATCATGAGACAGCTCTCCTAATCAGTAGCACAGCCAATCAGTAGACAGCTTCCCTGATTTTTGTGGCTTTAAATTGCGAAACGGTGCATGTCTTGACTTTCGAGCCACGCTCTGCTATGCTTCAGATGAACTTCTTACCTGTGTGTAGGCAGGTGCCTACAAATGGGTTAAAGTGAAATTGAAGGCAAAATTTTAAAACAAAAAAAAAAAATAACATGCTTACCTGCTATGTGCAGCAGTTTTGCACAGAGCAGCCCCAATCCTCCTCTTCTCGGGTCTCCCGCTGGCGCTCCTGGCCTCTCCCTCCTGTCGATTGCCCCCAGAGCAAGCAGCATGCAATGAGGGTACCTAAGTAGGCATGTTCCTGAGCCGCTGCTCTGTATGTTCATTCAGACACGGAGACGTGGTTCGGCTCTACCCCTTCTCCTAATTGACCCACTGGCTGTGATTGACAGCAGCAGGAGCCAATGTCTCAGCCAATGAGGAGGGAGAGTCCCTGGAGAGCCGCTGCTGCACATAGAAGGTAAAAAACCTTCAGAGTTTAGAACCACTTTAATGTTTTTCTGCTGTGCTGATGCATGTTCTGAAGCTATCGGTCTCAAGCTGTGCTGTTTTTCCTGTCTGTGCTCGCAAGTTTACTGAGTTTTCTGAGCCAGCCATGTGCAAATTGTTACAATGAAGATACAGTATGTGGTTGATTTGAAGAATTGATTGGCTAAAATTTTCTGCCAATTTTCCAAAGGTCCACATAAAAGGGCTAATTGAAATGCCCTGGGCGAGCTGCTGGGAAACACTGCCAAGATGTAAGCTGTTGTCCCTCAGTGCCCCCATATGGGTGGGAGAGGTGGCAGTTGGGGTTCCTTGAGTAGCTGAGAACCTGAGGACTCTATTTACTGCTAGCTGTGGACTTATTTCCTTTATGAACTTACTGCAGTTGTGGACTTTAACCACTTCAGCCCCGGAAGGATTTACCCCGTTCCTGACCAGAGCACTTTTTGCGATTCTGCACTGTGTTGCTTTAACTGACAGTTGCGAGGTCGTGCAACGCTGTACCCAAACAAAATTGACGTCCTTTTTTTCCCACAAATAGAGCTTTCTTTTGGGGTATTTGATCCCCTCTACATCACTTCTGATCACCGCTATAAACAAAAAAATTGTGCGACAATTTTGAAAAAAATAATATTTCTTACCTTTTGCTATAATACATGTCCAAAAAAAATATAAAAAAACAAATTTATTCATCAGTTTAGGCTACATATTTTTGTTAAAAAAAAATCGCAATACGCGTTTATTGATTGGTTTGCGCAAAAGTTGCAGAGGCAGAGTCTCACCTGCATGAACATAAAAAAAAAAAAAATCCCAAAAAAAAAAACGACTTTGAGGGTCATAGCTTGGCGACATGGGGTCAGAGAGACCCCAAATTTGGTAGGTAGGTAGCTGAAGTCCTCATCTATGGTTCTGGAAATACGTGGCTCCTTGCGCAGCCTGTCAGAAGCTGCATGCAGAGCGGCCAATTTAAATACAAGTTGACACACTGTGTTTGCAGTAGACTGAGAGGATGAGTTCACAGTGCCTCTCCTCACTTCTTGTCAGAGGCACTGAGCTCATTGGACAGCTTGGAGCCTTATCCAATGGTAAAGCACCATTGGCCCAAACTGTCCAATAAAAATGCTGCAGTGGAGGCACGCCTAATTGCAGTATCATAGAAGGGGGCATGTATCTAAAACACAAATGCTCCCTTCCAACCCAGCTCTCTTAACCACAAGGAAAAAACTAGTTTTCTTTGTATAAGATTTACCCATAATCCCGTGTTTTTCTTACACATTTAAGAGGGAGAATGAGAATCTGGTGCAGCTGAAAAGTTACAAGCTAAATCATATATTAATATGCTATATGTTATAAGATAATTTATTATTTATATATTTACTGTGAAATTACTGGTTTGAAATTATAACATTAAACTTCAGTAATTTGTCCATTAAACCACCTGCTTGAATACAGTTTTTTGAAAATATAGTAAATTACCTTAAAAATAATATATAATAATTATTTGTATATTACTTACTTATGGTAATTAACCCCTTGCCACCCAGGCCAATTCTGACAATTCCTACATGTAAAAATCATAATTTGTTTGCTAGAAAATTACTCAGAACCTCCAAACATTATATATATTGTTTTAGCAGACACCCTAGGGAATAAAATGGTGGTCGTTGCAACTTTTTATGTTACACATTATTTGCACAGCAGTTTTTCAAATGCGTTGTTTTTAGAAAGAAACTGTTTTAGAAAAAAAAAATGTAAAGTTAGCCTGTTTTTTTGTATAATTTGATAGATGATGCTACACCAAGTAAATAGATACCTATTATGTCACGCTTTAAAATTGCGCACACTTGTGGAATGGCGCCAAACTTCAGTACTTAAGAATCTCCATAGACAACGCTTTAAAAACTTTAGAGGTTACCTGTTTAGCGTTACAGAGGAGGTCTAGTGCTAGAATTATTGCTCTCGCTCTAACCCCTGAATAGAACCATTAACTGTTAATTTCCTGGTCTGAAGTCTCTCAAAGGGGTGCATATCAAAAGAACAGGGCTTGCAACACAACAAGGGAAAGATATAATACATGGGCCTAACAGACAGAGTACTGTCCAGAGGAAGTTAATATGTTGTTGCTAAGAACTGCAGTGTTTGTGTCATTGCTTAAGGCAGCCAAGAGATGGATGACTGGCAGGGGTGATGGTTCCTCTGGTAGTGGAGGGGGTTAAGTGCTTTGCACCTCCACTAGTGGCTGGTTCCCCAACTTTCTGGGATCAGCTCTGCAGCACAGAGTGCTTAGGCACCCAGCCAGGAGTCAGAAGGAGAGAGTGTGTAGAGGGACCCCTGGAAAAGAGAGCAAACACAGTGTTCAGAGTAAGAGAGCAAGCATTTCCAGTATTGCATAACAACCATGGGATGTGACACTGGGAAAGAGGTGACACGAAATGCTGAATTGGTGTAGCCCGGTACAGGCTCAGCAGTACTGGCTTTAAAATGCTACACTCCCCAGGTGTGTCCTCTAAGCATGAGAGTGTCTGAAGTGTACAAGTGTCATCAGAATGACAGGGATGGCACAGAGAGCAAGGAGTTAACAGTGTCACTGCAGCTTGCTCCTAAATCTGCATGACCTGCCTTCATTTTTTCCACATGACTACAGCTCTCAGCCTGAGGTTTAGGCATTAGTGAGTGCAATTCCACTTGTCCCCGCAGAGGTGTCTGAGCCTCTCCCACATATGTGTCCTCTGTTCCTGATTCCTGTATGCCCAGTGTACCCTGAGACTGCAGTGCATCCAGTAAACTCAATGACTCCAGTGTGCCCATGATACCCAGAGTCTCCAGTTCACCTAGTAGGTAGACACCAATGCACCTTATGGCTCCAGTGCATCCCAGAGCATCCTATGACATCTAGTGACCTCAGTGTGCCTCACAACTCCAGGGCACCCTGTCTTCCTGCTTCACTGCTCAAACCTGTGGCCCTGAATAGATTCTGTGTCAGGAATAGTCCCTCCAGCGGGTGGTGCTGTGGCTCGGGGATTCATTGGCTGCATTTCCGGTGTCCACCAGCGGGTGTCAGTAAGGGGCTCATCTGGTGATGGCACTGTGGCTCCTGTATCCATGAGCTGCAGCTCCAGTGTCCACCAGCGAGTGTCTCCCAGCAATCAGAGGCCCATGAGTCACCACCTGATGCTCGTTACAGGAAGGATATTTAAACCCTGACTGCCATATGCATGATGCCTTGGTGTTTTGTCTCCATGTGCCTCTGAATCCTGTAGCCTGCAATCCGGAAATCCTGTATCCTGTATCCGCTCTGGGACCCCTGTCTGCAGCCTGATCTTCCCCCCGTGTTCTCCAGCATCTGCTCCCTGTGCCTGTCTTGTCCTGCTCCCTGCCCCCTCTGCTGATCTCCCGTGTATGACCCTGGCCTGGCTTCGTTTACGGTTTGGACATTCCCCTTTACCTATTTAGGCAGTTTCACTACTTTTTGTTATTTAGTTACATTTCATGGTTTGTTATATTAGATGTGCGTTTTGATTACCATTTACCTTTCTTTTAATAAATCACTTTATTCACTTACACTTGTGTCTGGTATTCTCTGTGCAGTTCACACATTTCTGGTCACACCAGTTGCTGACATTCTGTCACCCTTTGTCTCTAGTTACTCCTTCCTATCCACCCTGTGAAGTAACGGTTCACCAAGTCCTACTATTTTTGGTAGAAAATATAAGTAGCTAACTAACGGAAAGGGCTTTGGCCTTGAAGAAAAAAATCTGGGTTGTCACATCTAATGTGTTGTCTCCCCACCTGGTAAAAAAAAAACAATTTCTGCTTTCCATTGAAGCCACTTTGACCAGTGGGTGGTTCCATGACAGGAATGTCACACTCCCCTCACCTGGGAACCTGCACCTGAAGTCTGCTCCAGGGCATGGCTACTGACACTTGCAGGTTTCCCCCTAAGTGCAGGCACCACAGCCAATCAGGAGTCTGCTTTCCTGATTGGTGCTGCCACAATCAGGAGACAACCCTTGATGAGCTTCCCTCCTGGCTGAAATACTTAACTGTGTTACCTCTGTGCCTGACTCCTGTGCTACCAGTGTACTCTTAGACTTCAAACGTGCCCAGTGACTTTAGTGTACCCAGATTTTCTAGAGTGCTCAGTATGCACACAGCACATTTTGTGACACCAGTGCGATCTTGTGTGCCCTGTAGCTCCAGCGTACCCCAGAGCATATAATTCTGTGTTCTCTAGTGACTTCAGTGTGCCCCTGTGCAACCCGTAACTGCAGTGCACTCCAGAATACCCTGGGTCATCTAGTGACCCCAATTATGCCTCATAACTCCAATACATCCTGTGCCATCTACTGACACAGTGTGCCCCTATGGCTTCATCACATCCCAGAGCACCCTGTGTTATTTAGTAACTCCTAGTGCACCTTGTGTGCCTCAGTGAAACCTGTGCTTCCACATAGTCATCTGGCCTGCTATACTCCGCAATCAGTACCTGTTGCTATCTCTCTACCTTCAGTCAAACTCTTAAAAAATCACCTGGACTGTCCTACTTTCAGTGGATGCAGACTCCTATTTGTAATAATATAGTTATGTACAGTATGCCAGGAAATATTTTACTCAGATAACACTGCCCCATGCCAACAAGCACTGAGTTTCCCACAATATTTTAGAAAAGAATATTAATACTGGCATGATCACATAAGGATACCTTTCTACTGTATTATTAGAAGAACATCACTACATACCTTCCTACAATAACTTGTCATTGTTGACATGTATGTGATCACCCACCCCAGGCAACATCACCTCCAGATTTTCTTGTCAAAGGTCCTATTGACATATAGTTTAGGTTCAAAGAAAAACCTGTCAGCAGCACATATTTGTATACAGAGCCTAATGCAGGCCAGCAAAAATAAAGACATGTTTCCTTTTGCTAAAGACATTCATCACAAAATATTTGAAAGCCAGCAGTGGTTAAAGTGGTTCTAAAGCCTAAACATTTTTTACCTAAATGCATTCCTTGCATTAAGGTAAAAAAAGTTTAGGTAAAAATATCACCCCCTCACCTCCCCCCTAATACTTACCTGAGTCCTCACTGCTGTGCCCTCTTCTCTTGCTTCCCGGTCTCACAGGCTTTGCTGAGGCAGTGGGTACCATTGGCTCACGCTGCTGTCAGTCAAATCCTATGGCGAGGGGGCAGGGCCGAGCCGTGCTGTATGTGTCTATGGACACAGCAGCACAGCTTGGGAGCAAGCCTGCAGGTGTGCCACCATAGGAAGCGGCTTCCTATGGTGGCACACTGAAATGAGGAGCCAGGATTGCCAGCGGGGGACCCGGGAAGGGGAGATTTTGAGCTGCTCTGTTCAATTCTCTTGCACAGAGCAAGTAAGTATAAACCTGTTTGTTATTGAAAACACTTTAACTTACTTGATATTGAGGCTTTCAGGTGCGGCCCCTGACATCACCAAAGGGCCATACAAAATATTCAGTGAATGTAATGCTACAGAAAGGGGTCAGACTGCAGGCAGGGCCGGCTCTACCACTAGGCGGAGTAGGCGGCCGCCTAGGGCGCACTGCCGCCTAGGGGCGCCTGGCCATTGTTGATCTATCACTGGCTTCTCTGCATTGATTCATGTAAAAACGGACACTGTCTGACTGAGATAATGAGATTGTATTATCACATGCTATTTGCAAATGTATATAGAAATAATGACTGATCTGCCAAATACCCCCCCTCCGCCCCCACCCCCGTGAGGCTGTATTTGATGGGCACAGGTGAAGCTGTATTTGATGGGCACAGGTGAAGCTGTATTTGATGGGCACAGGCGAGACTGTATATGATGGGCACAGGTGAGGCTGTATTGATTGACGCTGGTGAAGCTGTATATGATGGGCACAGGTGAAGCTGTATTTGATGGGCACAGGCGAGACTGTATATGATGGGCACAGGTGAGGCTGTATTGATTGACGCTGGTGAAGCTGTATATGATGGGCGCAGGAGAGGCTGTATTGATTGGCACTGGTGAAGCTGTATTTGATGGGCGCTGCTGAGGCTGCAATTCATTGGCGCTGGGCAGGGAGAAGGGGGTGGACTCAGGGGTGGAGCCAGGGGGGGGCGGCAAAATGAGGTTTCGCCTAGGGTTTCAAAAATCCTTGCACCAGCCCTGACTGCAGGCAGGTAATAAGAGTCAAACATACTCAGGAGAGGACAAACATACTACAGCAGATGTTCAGAGACTGCAAATATACTACAGAAATTGTTGGAGACTGGGCACATGCTTCAGGAGATAGTTACAGAATAGAGACACATTAAATAAGACTGCCAGAGATCACTGCTAATACTGCCCTTTTAGACTGCATTCACACCTGAGTGTAGCATTGTTGGATGTTTTTCAAGCTTATTGTCCTCGACGTTGCACGTTTGCAAATGCCCATGTCGCGCTAATACGCATGACTGAAGCTTTTCCATTGATATCTATGGCAATACAAATGTTCCATAAACACCGGAATATGCCTGATTTGTGTGACAAATGAGCTTAGGGCGTTTGGCTTCAGGCGTTTTTGAGTGGAGATGTGAACCATTTCTATAGAGAATCATTGATTTTTTTCCCCTCCAGCGTTTTGTAGCTTCAGGCATATTCAAGCTACAAAACGCTCAGGTGTTAATCGGCCCTTACAGATCAATGCTTCCCCATTTGTACTCCTTTAGAGCTTTAAAAATTACTTACAGCGAAATGTATTAAAATATTAGAGGAACAACATACACAGAGAAAAGGGATGGCAACACAGAAAAAATAGGATAGTGTGAAAGAAATCAAATCATTTAACTAGAAGGCAGTAAAAAAAAACAATTACTTCATTGATTTAGTAAACACCAACCCCCCTTCCCCTGACACAAGTCACATAAGCATCAAAGGGTCAGATGTGGCCTCTGAGTGAGTGGTTGGGCACAAAGGGTTTGAGCTGTACTGCCTACAAGGGCTCTAGGGCAGTGAAACAGTATGCAGAGAGGCTGTGTTCTTTGAACATGCATTCTTTAGGCTAGGTTCATACTAGTGCAGTGCGATTTTGATCTAATTTTCACTGCAACTTTGTAATGCAGCTACAGTGTGACTTGGTGCATTTTGGATACCTTTCAATGTGCGTTTTACTACTGGGAACCATCCCTGCTGTCAGCCAGCAGGCATGAGTCATTGGTTGTTAGGGAGCCGCTTCCATTGCTTGATGCTCTCTGAATGACAGCGCCAATCCCCCTCGCCGCTAAGTAAACAATGGGGTGGGGACACCCCGTGATGTCACTGAGTGACTTCAATCCTTTGTTTACTTGGCAGCAGTGGGAAGCGGCACTGTCATTAGGCGAGTGTCAAGTGACAGGATCAGTTGTGTTCCGTGGGTCGTGTGGATTTTTCGTGCTAGGCAGCGGTCAGCATTCATGGTGATTGACGATGGATTTACATAGGGGGCATTTTTTTTTAAATAAAGGAATTGCCTTGTGTTTACTTTTGACATTTTTTGGTGAATGTGTAGGGGTACTACTGTATGTACTCCATACTCATTCACATGGTGGGGCCAGGATCTGGGTACTCCTTGGTAAAGAAGCTTCCAAATTCTGATAAGTCACCCCCCATACCCCCACAACCCCCAGGTCAGGGTTGTGGAGAAGAGACCCTTATCCTCATTAACATGGGGACAAGATGCTTTGCCGGGGGGGACCCTACACATTTTTTTACAATTCTTTACCAGACCCGAAGGGATGACCTATCTTTGTTAGGAGGCCAGCAGGTGCCAGCTTCTTGAATCCCTGCTGCTGACTCTGGGTGGATGGGATCAGTATGGTGCACTGCATTTCAACATATTATTATTATTATTATACAGGATTTATATAGCGCCAACAGTTTGTGCAGCACTTTACAATATAAAGGGAGACATTACAGTACAATTTAAAACAAGAGGGTTAGAGGGCCCTGCTCCTGCAAACTTACAATCTAAGAGGGGGGGCTGGTGAAACAGAAGTTAGGGACTGTGAGGGATGAACTGATGAGGGGAGTAGAAGATTCTGTTGTTAGCTGGAGGCAGAATAGGCCTCCCTGAAGAGATGAGTTTTCAGGGATTGCCTAAAAGTGGACAGAGTAGGAGATAGGCGGACAGATTGGGGTAGAGAGTTCCAGAGGATGGGAGAGTTTCTGGAGAAGTCCTGGAGATGAGCATGGGAGGAGGAGACAAGGGAGATAGAGAGCAGAAGGTCTTGGGAGGAGCGAAGAGGACAGTTTGGGTGATATTTGGAGATAAGGTTGGTAATGTAGCTTGGGGCAGAATAGTAAATGGCTTTGTATGTCATGGTTAGGGTTTTGAATTTTATTCTTTGGAAAATGGGAAGCCAGTGGAGGGAATGGCAGAGAGGAGTGGCAGACACCGAACGGTTAGTAAGGTGGATGAGTGGGGATAGCTTGCGGAGAGGTAGGCCAATTAAAAGCGAGTTACAATAGTCAAGGCAAGCGATAACAAGGGAGTGAATAAGTTGCTTAGTAGTGTCAGCGGTTAGGAAGGGACGTATTTTGGAGATGTTTCGAAGGTGAAGTCTGCACAATTTAGACAGTGATTGGATTTGAGGCTGAAAGGACAGGTCAGAGTGTGGGATTACACCTAATACCTTGGCATGAGGGGATGGACTGATAGTTGTATTATTGATCTTGATGGAGATGTCAGGGGAAGGGGCATGGGCTGGAGGAAAAATTATGAGCTCAGTTTTAGAAAGATTGAGTTTGAGGAAGTGGTGTGACATCCATGCTGATAGGTCAGTTAGTAAGTTAGTAATGCGAGAGGAAACTGAAGGAGTGAGGTGAGGTGTAGAGAGATAGATTTGTGTGTCATCAGCATAGAGGTGGTATTGGAAACCATGGGAGTTTATTAACAGGCCAAGGGAGGAGGTGTAAATGGAGAAGAGAAGGGGTCCAAGGACAGAACCTTGAGGTACCCCAACTGAAAGAGGTAGTGGAGAGGAGGAAACAGAGTTATAGGTCACACTGAAGGTGTGCTCTGACAGGTAGGAGAGCCAGGCGAGAGCAGAGTCTTGAAGGCCAAGAGAGTGGAGTTTTTTAAGGAGGAGGGGATGGTCAACAGTATCAAAGGCTGCAGAGAGGTCGAGTAGTATGAGTATGGAGTAGTGGCCATTGGTTTTAGCAGTTAGCTCATTAGTGAGCTTTAGTAGGGCAGTTTCAATGGAGTGTAGCAAGCGAAAGCCAGACTGTAAGGGGTCAAGAAGGTTAGATAATTGAAGAAAGGCTCCGGACGGCCGCACTCCTATTAATGCTTTATTGGTTACAAATCCATGCGATACAGGATGGAGACAATAACCTGACGCGTTTCACACCCCCCTAAGGGCGCTTACTCATAGCTAACACAACATAGGTACAAATGCATAAATATACAAGTACTCTAATTATCGTTTCCAAAAATAGCCAATGGCATCACAGTCTACCAACTGATACATCATCATTAACATAATTAACTTCCTGAGTCTTGCAGTCACTCCTAAAGGTGCAGCGTGGTGAAGTCCAACAGAGGGCCAGGTGTTATACGTATAAAATAAATGGGAAAATCCTCCAGACACACAAGTGCAGACTCCCCTGTGAGATTTAACCAGACCGACCCAACTGTAAAAAAAGCAAGACAGTTCTGTATAAATATATGAAAAAACTGTGAAAAATCATAAAGATATATTCAAAAAAATGAAAAAACAATATACAAGCAAGCATAAGATGCTAATTAAAGAAGAAAAAAGAAGAAAAATCCATGATCAAAGAGGGGGAGAGGGAGATGAAAAGCCATCCATCCTCTCCCCCTTCATACTATATAATCAACAATCCCATTTAAAAATAATAAAAAAAGAACATTAATGTCAATATTATGGCAAGGAAACAAAAAACATGTACCTTAAAACATATAAGTTCCTATGTCAAGAAAACCATCTAGGAACCTCATAGAAGAATACAAGGGATACCTGACACACATAAACATGATATGTAGAACATCATGAATCCATAAAAATAGGAAGAAAACATTATTGTTGCTAACCTCCATCCATAACACGGGTGGCGGGCAACAATGTAGTTGAAGGGCCCACAAACAAAGTTCCTATTAGAAAAAAAATTTCAAGAAGGTTGTTGTCAGTGAGGTAGGAGCTAAGACGGTTGTAGACTAAAGCCCCTTACACACGGTTCGACAGTTGTATACAACAGGTCGTACTCACGACCGTTGTATGCGAAATTGATCGTTCGTATGCGCGATTTGAGCAGCCGAACATACGACGCTTGTACAAGAGGAGTTGTATGAGCAGACTAGAAAACTTGGTCATACCAACAAGCTCTCATACGACCGTTGTATCGTGTGTACAGAGCAGTTGATACAACAAGTTGTATTGTGCAAAACACGCATGCGCCAAGTCAGGAACGGCCGGAAGTGTCCGTTCTTGTAAAACTAGGTTTCTGTTTCACAATGCATATTCGTTTGTCTATTGGCAATTCAATTCAAATAGCGAAATGCGGAGCACATTAGCATCTTTTTCAATGGGATAATAATGAAGATGCACATTGCTAGTGATACACATGATACTAATGTAATAAAAGACAGTTGTTCTGTAGTGATATTAATAGAATTTGCATTATTTTTAATCTCTTTTCTTCTATTTACCATTTCCCCAATATTATAATCTCTGAAATATGAGAATTCCTTGAATTGAACGTGTTTGTGGTCCCTTGCTATTTGTTATAACTTTTATTTTTAATGTAACTGCCTACTTTAAACCTGTCATTTTCTTTAATAAACTTAGTCAAGTATTGTTATTTTAAATATTCTTTATTTTTCACTCATAAAGAATACAAATTAAATAATAATAGTATTTTTTCATCAAAGAAAATATAACAGAAAACAAATGTGTAAAGCATAACAAAATATGTGAAAAATGAAAACAACAAAAAAAAACTACAAAAAAACAGAAACAAAAAATAAAGCCCTCATTGGGGGTACTGCCATTATCCCCAGACCAGGGTTGTTGGGGGCCCTGGGGATAATACTGCCACTGGGCAGCATGCTGCTGTGGCAGTTGGTGTTGTTGGGATGGGGCAGGTGGTGAAGGAACGTCTTCCACTATCTTTGTGTTGTGGGTGAGAAGCCACATCACCCCCTTAATGAGCACATGGTTTATGAGCTCCTCTGCAAGATTTTTTTTGGAGGTTGTCCATTTTTTTAAGTTTGGCTGCTGCATATGCAGCAAACGACTCCTCCTCCTCCGGTTCCTTTTGGAGGACCTGGGTTGCCTGGAGGAAGAAGGCAGCAGCAGCATCGTCTGCATTCTGCGCCTTCCTCTTCCTTCTCCTCCCAACCTCCAGTGGAGGAATCCTGGACTGGCATGGCTGTGATGTTTGTGTGGGTGAGGAATCCAAACAAATTTACATTTCATTACTGTTGCTTATTGAATAATTAGAAATGACAAACACTAGCATTCTGGCACCAGCATTTTGATTTATACTTAAAATGACTTTAGGCAACAACTGGGTTTGGATCTAGAAACAAATGTTAAGACTCCAATGTTTGGACAATAATGTTTAGTTCTTATCATTTTATCTTTACAATATGTTCACCAACACTATACCTGGGTGATGACGGCCTCCTCCTCCTCCTCATGTCTAGTAGGAGACACAACCTCCCCTGATGTTGAGGGAAGGGTGGAGATTGAGGGGCTAGCCTCAGATACACTCTGTAGGAACTGCAGGATGTGAAAGTACCACAGTTTAGGTACATACACCGCAGATGCTGCAGCTCCAGACCTTTTGGACTGTTCTACCTTCACCTCCCTGCCAAAGGTTGTGCGAAGGTTGGCAATTTTTTGCCGCACATATTTGGTGGTTGCCTCTGGGTTAATCTCTTTACAGAGGTCAACCAGCTGGCTTAGCGCTGCCTCCTTACGGGTCCTGTTAAAATACTCCTTCAGCTGTATGTTCCATAGGCAGGGTAGCTGGTGGTAGAGCTCTATGAATTTTGTGAGGAATTCCTGTGAAAAGAATCTGTCGCTCATTATGCCTGTAAGACAGAAGACAAAGCATCATGCAACTTCACCCAGCATACCCCTATAAAAGCCCCACCAAATCTAGACCCCAAGCCAAGCAGTATTAGGCTTGCTGCATCATCCATTTAATCCAGGACACATATAGATTACACAGGTTCAGAGGCTAATTGAATGCAGGTAAGGCACCAAGTGATTTTAATTACCACCTCAATCAGCCACAGAACATGAGTAATTAATATCTGTCCTGAATTAAAGGGATGATGTAGCAAACCTAAGCAATATAAGCCATTCTTCCCAACAGGGCGGTCTTAATACCACCATGGGCCCCTGGGCAAATTAAGGCACTAGGGCCCCTACCAGCCTGCCCCATTTTATGCACCTGCTCTCAAGAATTTAAGTATAAATTGTTGATGGAATTAAACATATATTCATCACTACTTTCAATCAAATAGATTTAAAAATATGCCATAAATCAAAGACTAATTAACACAAAGGGGTGAGCAGAAGGGCACAGTACAGGGGGGGTTTAGGAGGGCACAATACAGGCTCCGGGATGCTGCCCAGGACACAGATATCCTGGGACAGCTTAGTAAAAAGCATGACTTTCCTGGTCAATCAGGACAATTGTCAAGTATGAGAGATTATCATGGGGCCCCCATATACCTGCAATCCAAGCATAACAGTATAGGCCTCTACCCACCTATATCTGAAAATCCAGGTGAATCTTTGTTCCCACAGAGTTCCTCCACAGCTGTCGTCCCACAACGGTCGTCCCACATAGCGTTCCTACCGTGACCGTTCGTTCGTCTTTTATACCTTGCTTTACATTGCACATGTGTGCCGCTCTCAGGTGCGTTGTGACGCTAGGGCGTTACACGTACCAACGCCTCCACGGAACGAACAAACGGTCGCAGCAACAACACGAAGATCAAATTAGCAAGCATGGCGGATTCCAGCAGGAGGCACAGAAAAACTAAAGCCACCACCATGACCAGGCCAGAAATGGCAGATATGGTGGCAATCCTGGAGGCAAAGGACTATGACTGTAGGGGGGGGGAGTATGAAAGGCCCAACAGTCATATGGACTATGTACTAGAGTGGGTGATTGCTCGGCTCTCTGCCAAATATGGGGTCCAGTGGAGCAAGGATCAGCTGCGCAAGTGCTGGTCGGATTTAAAACACAAGTAAGCAATTTATTTTTGTAACCAGTATGTAGTGTAAATTCGGTGTGTGGATCTGTTCTTGGTCAAAGTAGCTAGAGAGAATTATCTGTGAATTTTTGTAATCTTTGTATGCCTTGGGGTTCTCAAATTTAATTTCAAAATCAAGCATACTGTATATGAAGAATACCATTTCAGACTGTTTTCAGACATTCCTTTAGCTTTTGCACTTATGTTCTTTTTGTATTTTGCAACAGGATAACTAAAAAAGCAAAGTGCCCACCCCCCTCAGGAACCCACAGATGAGGCCACCCCTGGCCCATCAGCAGAGGTGGTGGTAAGCCCACCTTCATGCCCAGAAGGTAAGTGCTAAATTACAATTTGACAAATTGTGCCACAGACAGGGGTGCTGCTAGGTGGCCAAAGGGGGGGGGGGGCGGGGGTGTCAGGCCTAAATTAAAGGATAAGTATCACTTTACTGGCTGCTGACTGATACATCAGTGCCCATTGATCCAGCCTTGTTAGTGCAGATATGGTGAGAGGATAGCCTCCAGTGCTGGAAGGCACACAAATGCATATGATGGATAGTAGACAGCCCACATCCCATAGGAGCGAGGGGGGGATCAGCTGTAGGAGTTGACGAATGTTGCCACTTGTCAAGTATTTTGGCCGTGGCAAATGGCATGATTGTCCATTTGTTGTTGTTTAGTTTCAGAAACTACTCCAGAGGCCCCCCAAGCCGGTGGTGCAAGTCCACCAGATGTGGGCAGCCCAGCCCAATTGCAAGGTTGGTACACTTGAAACATATGCCGCAATGTATGTGTTGAACCTGTAGTGACTTTGGGATGCTCAATGAATGCATTTTTTTTCTTTTTTTAGAGGACTCGGATTGCCAGGAGCTGCCCCAACATCCCCAGTGCCCGAGGGAACCTGTTGTTTGCCCTTGTAAGTACTGTTCTATTATTGTTTCTTGTGTATTGACATGCCTATTGGTACATGGGACAGCAGACAGCAGTTAATAAACCAAAACACCTTTTTTACTTTTTTCTAAAGTATGGCCATAGCCTTTATTATTGTTGCCTTTAACCACTTACCAACCGGAAGGTTTTCCAGCTTTAGGACCAGAGCACTTTTTGCGATTTGGTACCGCGTCCCTTTAACCACTTGACAACTGGGCACTTAAACCCCCTTCCTAACCAGACCAATTTTCAGCTTTCAGTGCTCTCACATTTTGAATGACAATTACTCAGTCATACTACAC
>BLSH010062950.1:10944-24287 GCA_018402905.1 Glandirana rugosa
TCCGAGAGATCGGTGAAAAGATCTCCTGTAGGGGGAGGGGGTGGACAGATGTCTGGTGTATGTCTAGGATCTCCGGGGTTAGAGTCTACGCCTCCAACCTCTGCGATAGCCCTTGAATGCTTTCCCAAGCCGAGGACCAGGACTACCGAAGAGATAGGGGATGATATTCCAGAAGAGCCTGAGCGAGTGGGGGATGAACAGATCTAAAAAATTGGTAGATTGATTCCCAAGAGGAAACCTGGGGGCAGAGTTATACCGGATGTATTGCCAATAGGGGTTTGGGCTATTCTTAGGGCTTCTCCATCCGTTAATGTCTGGGTAGAGCGACTATTTATTGCTATAGTTTTAGGAGTGCTTCTTGAGGAGAGTCTATTAGCTAGGATCTTCGTGAGGATTTTGATATCGTTATTTATCAGCGAGATGGGTCTGTAATTGCCTACCTCTTCGGGATTCTTATCGGGTTTGGGGATAACCGTTATGTAGGCCATATTGAGACGGGGGTCCAAAGGAGAACCCTTAGTTAGATGGTTAAAAAATCTAGACAAGTAGGGGGTGAGCGAGTCCGAGAAGACCTTATAGTAGGGGATAGAGAAGCCATCAGGACCAGGAGCCGAACCCTTTCGTAAGTTCCCGATAGCGTCTCCAACCTCCGCATCTGAGATTGGGGCCTCTAGGATCTGTATGTGGTCTGTAGACAGGTGGGGGAGGGGGATGTCCTCTAGAAAAGTGGCTAGAGAGCCTGAGTGGGAGCTATTATGAGGGCTGTAGAGTTTTGAGTAAAATTTGTGGAAGGATTCCAAAATCTTCTTGGGGTTGGTGGTGATACCGTGGCCTGATACTCTGATTTTAGGTAGTTGATTTAGGCGGCTTCGTGGAGAAAGTCTAGAGGCTAGTAGTGAGCCGGGTTTATCATTTTGCGTGTAAAATTTTTGACCACTCCATCTAAGTGATTTCTCCTCTTTGGTTGTTAGTGCTAGGTTAAGCTCCAGTCTAGCTTTGTCAAGTTGGGTGGATAAATTTTTAGATGGATTGATCTTATGTGCTGCCTGTAGGGACGCAAAAGATTGTTCCAACTTAGTGAGCGTTGCCGCCCTTTCTTTTTTGATACGAGAGGCTAACTGTATCAGCTTTCCCCTGTCGAAAGCCTTATGTGCTGCCCAGAGTACTTCAGCCGAAGTTCCCACCTTATCATTAAGGAGAAAGTATTCCCTAATAAAAAGTTGTTTATTTCGGAGACTCTGACAGGGTCGGTCAGTAGGGATTCATTTAGCCGCCAATGTGAGTGTTTTGCGTAGAGTGGGTCTGAGCGGAGTTGCATGAGGACTAGAGAGTGGTCCGAGAGTGGGGTGTCATGTATCCGAGAACTCAGGACCAGGGGGATCCCGTGGGCCTCCATTAGTAAGTGATCAATTCGGGCGTATGAGTTGTGTGGGTGCGAGAAGTGAGTGTAGTCTCTCTTGGTAGGGTTTAGTTCTCTCCATACATCAGTAAGATTGACAGAATGAAGTAGTTTAGCTAGTTTTAAGCTCGCCCTAGTCGGACGTGTTAGTTGATACCCTAGAGGTCTAGATTTGTCAAGTCCCTGGTCGAGCGCAACATTTGAGTCTCCTCCCAGGATAACCCTACCCTCTAGATGAGGCTGTATGAGAGCCATTAACGTGTTGAAGAAATTGAGTTGATTTTTATTAGGGGCATAATATGAAATAAACGTGTGGATAATTCCATCAATATAGCCTTTGACTAGGATGTATCTACCTTCTGGGTCCTTAATTTATTTGAGGAGTGAGAAATCCACAAATTTTGAGATTAAAATCCCAACCCCCTTAGATTTGGAAGATGCGTTGGCCAGGAAAAAAGTGGGAAAATGGGCGTGGAGGAATTTAGGGCTGTACCGCAGAGGGAAGTGGGTTTCTTGTAGTAGGACTACGTCAATTTTAAGTGATTTGTATTGGGAGAGCAATTTCCTTCTTTTTATGGGGGAGTTAAGCCCTTGAGTATTATGAGTGGCTATTTGGAGCTGTTTAGCGGGAGCCTTAGCCATGGAGCCTGGGGGGGATGGCTCGTGTCTGCAGCGTCACTCACCCTTCTAGAGACGGTCCCTGTGGAGCCAGAGAAATGCTTGAAGATCAGATGTCCTAGACTGGAATGGACTGGGTCAGATTTATCTGAAAGAGAACCCTTCGTTAGATGCTTCAACCAGGGAAAGAGAGGGAGGCGTAGAAGAGCTGAAGAAAGAGCAGAAAGGAGAAAGAGACATATTACAAAGAGACATGTATCATAATGAAGACTGCTTATAGCAAATGGGGATGGACATGGGGGGTTGGGGAGGCCCCCCAGTTCCATCAACTTAGCCCTCCTAGGAGGGAAGCAAACAACTAAGTAGTAAATAGAGGTCTTAGGTGTCCGATCCGATAGGATCGGACTTCTTATTCCGGAGAAGTCGAAATCGAGATCCGCGGAATAAGTGGAGGCACAAGTGAACTTGTCCTGGCCCAAACACCCCTAGGTGAGGCTAAATACCTATAGTTTCTCAAGGGGGGGGGTTTGAAGGATGTGAAATGGTCAAAAACAACAACAGCATGGTATGTTAGCCAACTCGAGCCTCAGGGAAGGTACTCCAATTAAACAACTACCTTAGTGATGTGATTGGTCCCTGATCTCAGAGAAAAGGGCAGGTAGTGTGAGGCATAGACAAAAAAAGGAAAAAAAAAAAAAAACATTTGAAAACTGAACACATAACGAGTGGGAGCTGTGATGCTCCTAATAAAGACATTCTAATGAAACTACTGAAAATAACTGTCAGAGTTCATTCTAGTGCCAAGTCTATGGTGAGATTGGAAGACACGCCTGTATTTCGGCATAATCGATGGCTGGTTAGGGAGGTCTATTGTCTTTAGCCTTCTTGCTTTTGGATTTGGACCAAAGGGGGGGAATGGGGCTGGAAGGGAGTGGTCTCTTGGGGTGGGGTACAGAAGGGTCGGTGAGATCCATTGGGGCCTCTTGAGTAATAAGCTTAAGTTGGAGTAGGAGTTTTTCGTCCTCTGGGAGAGTGGAAAAAGCATAGGTTTTCCCTTTCAGTAGGAATTTGACGGCAAATGGGAAGGCCCACCAATATTTGATTTCAGCTTTTTGTAGAATCGAGAGGAGGGGTTTGAGAGATCTTCTTTTTTGAATGGTATTCGGTGAGAGGTCGGAAAAAAGTTGAATTTGATGGCCCATGCATAAAATGTGGGAGTTGGAACGGGACGCTTTCATTAGCTCCTCTTTGATGGCGTAGTAGTGAGGTTTCACTATTATGTCCCTGGGTGAGCCATCTTTTCTTGGGGGGCCCAATGCTCTGTGGGCCCTGTCTAGTTCCAATCTGTGTTTAGGAACGTTAGGGATAATGGATTGGATCAAATCTTGTATCGCCGGAGTGATTTCGGTAATATTCTCAGGTAGGACTCATACTCTAAAGTTGTATCGACGAGACCTATTTTCAAGGTCATCAATTCTGGTGAGGGCGATGTCTAATTGGTTCTGGAGTACTTGTAGATGGTCCGAATTTGGTTGGTTTTGGCAACTGTAAAGTCCAGTTTCTGTTCGATGGCGTCCATTCTGGAACCAATGCTGTGAAGGTCTGCTTTTATATCCCCTGTGATTTTGCCTGCCGTGTTCGCTAGTCCCCTTTCCAAGAGGTTTGAGAACTTAAGAAAAAGATCCACCGTGTTTAAGGCAGAATCCTGGGCAGAGGTGCCATGAAAGTTTATTTCTTGCTGGCATGATATGGGGTGGGCTGCTGGAGTAAACGGAGAGTCCTCCAGTGTGCATCTGAGGAGCGATTCCGTAGAGGCGGGAGAAATAAATTGGGGCTGTAAAGCCGGTAGATTGGGACCCGGTGTTAGGGTAAGTGTGGCTGGGGAGATGATGGGTCTTTGATCCGAGGGCTGATCCTGAGAAGAGGTAGGAGTGGAGGATCCAGGGGAGGCCATCTCTGGAGTGCAAGATGGGTCAGGGTTTGAGAGAGGGAATGAGAGTGTTCTTCTTGCTGACGGTCCCTGCATGCGGGGGACCTTATGATGAGCCTGGAGGGTGTGGAGGTTAGCCAGGTCCCTGCTGTATGAGGGGGGAGTGGAGGAACTGGATAAAATGTGGGTGTCCTCTGTCCTGTTTGTAACCCTCTGTCAGATATGGTCTGTAATTAGAGACCGTGAGAACGTGGGCTCTCTGTTGGGGAAGCTGCAGATAAGTCAGTCCCTTCAGCTTATGTTGGGGTCTGGAGGGGGGCAGCCTCTCCTTGTTGGTCTTTAGCTGTAAAACGTTGGTAGGCCTGAAGTTTAATGTTCTCATCAGACTATGGTGGCGGCCATCTTGGTACACCCGCGGGGGGTGGTGACTCCCTGGAAAGCCGTGTAGTGTCCTTTAACTAAACTTATTTTGCCGTGTAGGTGTTCTGTATACTGACCGGAGTCTCCTGTGGGTGTCCCCTAGCCAGAGTTGGCACTGTTGGCTCTGTGGTAGTCTTGCCTCGTGTCAGGCCGCGGCCGCGGCCATCTTGGTGCACCCGGAGCGGAGGAGGGTGTACTGTCCCCTTGTCACTGTCGACCTCCGGGGTTTTCGTGGGGCTGCCCTGGTGTTCCCTTGGCTTATGGGGGTAATCCCCTGTCGTGGGGATCCCCTCCTGAGGATGCTAACGGGGTGCCGGGCGTTCGGATCCGGGACAAGTGCGGAGCGCCGGGCTTAAGCAGCCATGTCGGAGCTCCCGCACATGCGCACTTTGGTTGGGTAGATTTTTGATAGCCTGTTCGATTTCGTCCCTGCTGATAGGTGTGTTTAGGGTGTCTAGCTGGTCGGGTTCTACGTGCGGGAGCGTCGGGTTGTTCAGGAAAGTGTCTGGGGCTGAGGGTTCTAGGCTGTCTGTTGCGTATAGGGTGGTGTAGTATTTGAGGAGAATGTCATTGATCTCCCCCGGGCAGGAGGTTAATTTCCCTGTTGGGTCTTTGAGATGGGAGATGTGGGTAGGCTTGTGTTGTCCTTTGCTGCGTCTAGCGAGTAACTTCCCCGCCTTGTTCCCCTGTTTGTGCAGTGTAAGATCCCAGTGGGCCGTATGGACTCGGTCTAGATGTTCTGCCCACGCTTCAAATTGTTGCCTGGCCGTCTGCCACTTTTCTCTGTTTTCTAGAGTGTTGTTTTGATGTAGTGCTCTCTGTGCTTCCCTCAGCTGATTGCTAGCTTCTGTGTAACATTTGGAGGCGTTTTTTTTGTAGTGGGCCGCGTAGGCAATGATCTTGCCCCGGAGAACCGCCTTGCCTGCATCCCAGAATAGGTTTGGGTTGGAACAGTGGGATCTATTGTTGTTGGAGTAATCCTCCCAGGCTGTGCGTAAGACCTCTTGTAGATGAGTGTCACCTGCCAGGTATGAGGGGAATCTCCAAATCTTTGGGGATGTTGAGGCTGTGAGGTCAGATAGTGTAACTGAGACTGGGCTGTGATCGGAAATTGCTATGTCGTGGATGTGGGATTCCTTGACATAATGGAGTGTAGAGTGGGAGGCAAAGATGTAGTCGATTCTCGAGAATGACCCATGTGGTGGGGAGTAGTATGTAAACTCTCTGTCTGTAGGGTGAGATATGCGCCAGGTATCGGTAAGATTCGTGGCCGAGGCAAAACGTTCTAGTAGGGTGGGAGTGTTTGGAGTATTAGAGTTCCGTGGTGGGGCTTTGTGGGGGGACCTGTCCTCTGCCGGGTTGCTCACCGTGTTGAAGTCACCTCCAACTAGGTGGGGAATGTGTGGTTTACTCATAAGCCATCTCGTGGTGTCTTGAAAGAACGAGAGGGTGGGAGAGTTCGGTGCGTAGATGTTTGAGATCATGAGATCTTTCGATTGGAATCTGAGGTGCAGCGTCTCTATGCGACCTAGAGAGTCGTGTTTCTCTTCTATAATGGTTGGCTGGAGCTTCTTGTGTAATAGAATTATTACTCCAGCTTTCCTGCCTATCGCTGGAGAGCCATGTACGCTCCCAACCCAAAGTTTTCGAAGACGATGAAACTCGTCCGCACCGAGGTGAGTTTCCTGAAGCAGGGCCACATCGGTGCGGAGGCTTTTGAGGTGTCTGAGGACTTTGGTTCGTTTAGAAGGGGATCGTAATCCCTTAACATTCCATGAAACTACCCGAATGAATGTGTGCGGTGAAAGAGGTATCTGTTGTGGGGCCAAAGGCGTACTCGTGTGGTAAGTAAGAAGGACTCACGGTTTAGCAGAGAAGGGAGATTGTGCTCGCTAGGTTGAACATCGGCAGCCTCTCTCAGCGGAGAATGAAGACGAGTAAAGGTGTGGATACTGTGGGAGGCAAAGAAGAACATTAGTACAAACAATATCAAAACAAACTTTCTGTACTTCACTTTTTTCCTCAAGAGCATTAAACTCCCGCGCGGCTAGTCCGCTCGTCAGGCAGTGGTACGACTAGAGATGGTGGGGGAGAAAGTCTCAGCAGATGATGGTTAATGCACGTTTATGGTGGGTGAGCACCGGGTTCCAAAGTTCTGGAGTGATGACATGTAGATAGTGACGGAAGGGGGCTAAGTGTGCCCAGGATAAGTGTCTGAAAAAAAAAGAAGAAGAAACGGGACTACTTCAAGTTGGAGTCGGGGTTGTGCCCCCATTGTTGTTTGGGCGCAGACGCTTTGCTGGATCCTTTCTGGGGCTCCTTTGCTCCCTGGAGTTTGGTGATGTGAGGTCCTGGGAAGTAGAAGGGCTGGTTTGTTTAGAGGACATGGATCTGAGGAAAGTCTCTGCTTCTCGGGGGGTTTGAAAAGTTAGCTGCTTGCCGTCGTTTGTTTGAATCCGTAGAGTTGCCGGGAAGGCCAGGGAGAAACGTATTTTCTGTTTAAAGAGTTCTGAGCAGACCGCCTGGAAGGCTTTACGCTTTCTAGATACTTCGGCAGAGTAATCAGCAAAGATTAGCAGGCTTGCTCCTTTGATTTTTAGGTTGCGATTTTTCCTGAAGGCCTGTAGTATCTCCAGCTTGTCAGCATAGTTGAGATATTTAACTATGACTGCTCTGGGGTATTTGCGGTTTGGATCTGGGGGGCCTATTCTGTGAGCCCGCTCCACGGTACAAGGTGCTGGCAGGCCTAGCGCCTCAGGAATGCGGGAAGAGCAGAGATGAGCGAGAGTGTTATTAGGGCAGTTCTCAGGGAGGCCTATGATCCTTAGGTTACTCCTTCTGGACCTATTTTCCAGATCTTCAAGCTTTTCCTGGATGGCAGAGGATGCTTTGTCTTGCTTTTCTAGAGTGCCCGTTATTTGGTACAGTTCGTCATCTATATCAGACACCCTGGCTTCTGCAGCAGAGAGCCTGCGGGCCTGCTCCCCTAACTCCCTCCGCAGCTGTGACATACCGGTTTGCACTGCGGTGTCCACCACCTGGGATATGTTGGGGAGCAGGAGGGCAGCCACAGCCTGGGCGATTTTGGAATATTCATCCGAAGTCTCTGCGCTGTGGGGCTCCGGAGCCTGTGTATCCATCGTGATCGCCGCCTGATCCGTGGCGGAGGCCATCTTGGTACACCCTGGCGTTTGGCCCAGAGTATTGGTACGGTCCGGAGCGGCAGATTCCGACCGAGGAGCGGTTAGGAATTTGTCCATCCGGTGCTAGGCAGCTTCCCCTCACGTTTTTTTTTGCGCTGAGTCCCGGTGTGAATGGCCGTTTTCTTGCCTGAGGGAGCGGAGCTGTGCGTGCTCACTCCTCTCTCATGAGGCACCGGAACCGGAAGTAAGAGATATTTTTAAGTCCCCAGAACCCTTGGGAAAAATATGTGCCTGGGAGGAGGCAGTTCCAGATGCTGTAATCCTCAGTGACCCAGAGGGCTTTTCATGCCTCCACAAACTTGTGGTGCATGGGGTCTCTTATTCTTTAAAGTCTGCAAAAGTACCAGAGAGTTTGAGGCATCAAGGAGAAGGATCATTGTTTGTTGACAACCACCCTTGACCACCATTACAAGGGAAAGTCTCAGAACCCATTCTGCCCTCGCAGAGGGAGCACAGGATGAAATCTCTTGAGGACACCTTAAAGAGGAGTTTATGTAATGCCTTTCCATACTCTGGTAGGTTACAGTCTCATGGGGAAGGTGTTATTGAAGCTTCTGTTGGTCAAAGCAGGAGTGGTGGAGAAGGGGGCCTTCCCTTCTCGCTTTTTTTTGTCTTCGGTCCCCAGGGCTGTCAGCTTCAAGATCCCATTGCCAGAATCTGCCTCATATGGTGGAAGATTATCTAGGGGTGAAAACAGACATGGAGAGCTTTCCCGTAAACGATCCCTGGGTTTCTGGGTCATGAGAATAGACCAATGGCCAGAACTTAACCAGTAAGCAATTAATCTGCTGGGCTGCCCTGCATCCAGTGTGCTTTCCAAACAGGCATTCAGTGCTTCCAGAGGTTTTGTTACAGATACAAAAGTGTGTCTGTCCACAGACTCCATTGACCAGCTGACACTTGTCAAAATTAATCAATACTGGATTAGCACCAGCTATTAAGCCACTGATGCCAATGTTGTGTCAGGGCTGGGCTTCTGCTAGTTACTAGCAGCTCTTTTCGTTTAGTGCTATATGCTGCTCAGCTGCCGGTTAATCACCAGCCGCTCATTGTTTGCATAGTGACTCACCTGGTTACCATTACATGCCTCATTAGTTCAGCCTACAGCCAGCCCCTTCTGACTATGTAAGCAGCTTTGCTCATTCTCTCCATGCCCTCGCGCCCTTGCTTTTATGAAGATTAACTCTAGAAGGTTATAGGGTGTAGGCACCACCAACACCCAAAAAACAATTTTTCCACAACTGTGTGACAGGGGCGTCAAATTTTAATTTTTTACAGTAAGGACAATTCTTGCTTTCATCAAGAGTACCAGTAAAAGTTTACAGGATGAAGGCATCACCAACACCCAAAGACCAATGTTTTCACAACTGTTTGACCGGGGCATCACATTTCTATTTTTTACAGTTTGGCCAATTCTTGCTTTCATCAAGAGTACCTTTATAGCAGTGGTTCTCAACACCGGTTCTCAGGACCCACTAACAGGCCAAGTTTGCAAGACAACTAAAATACATCAAAGATGATATAATTTGCTGCTCAGTGATTTCAGTATTCTAGTCTGCATTTCCACAAGGGGATACTTAAAATTTTGCCTGCTGGTGGATCCTGAGGACAGGAGTTGATAACAGCTGCTCTATAAAGTTACAGTGTGAAGGCACCACCAACACCCAAAGCCCAATTTTTACGCAGCTGTTTGACAGGAGTATCAAATTTCAATTTTTTACAGCAAGACCAATTCTTGCTTTTCATCAAGAGTACTTCTAGAAGGTTACGAGGTAAAGGCACCAACAACACCCAAAGACTAGAGTTGAGTAAACACCTGGATATTCGGGTTTGGCGGGTTCGGCCGAACTTCGCAAAAAAGTTTGGGTTCGTCACCAAACTTGACCCCGAACCCCATTGAAGTCAATGGTGACCCGAACTTTTGGGCACAAAAATAGCTCTAAAAAAGTCCTGGAAAGGGCTAGAGGGCTGCAAAAGGTAGCAAAATGGGGGTAAGAGTAGGACAAGTGCCCTGCAAACAAATGTGGATAGGGAAATAACTTAAAATCGCATAAAAAATGGAGGAGGAGGTGGTGGAGGTGGGTGGAGGTGGATGGAGGTGGATGTGAAGTAGGAAGTTGAGGAGGCGGTGACCGTGGCGGTGTAGGTGGAAGTGGCGGTGGAGGAGGAGGAGGTAACCAACACTGTTTTTTGTTCGTTTGGGTTTTTTTCTAATTTGGGTAGCTCCCAAAATATTGAGACATATTAAAAAAAAGTATACCAATGGCTGTGTGAGGCCGGTATAAATGGCTATTCTGCACAAGGTACAGACAAGTCTTGTGGGATCCATGCCTAGTTCATTTTAATAAACGTTAGCTTGTCCACATTGGCTGTGGACAGGCGGCTGCGCTTATCTGTGATAACGCCCCCTGCCATGCTAAACACACGTTCAGACAATACACTGGCTGCAGGGCAGGCCAGCACCTCCAAGGCATAAAGGGCAAGCTCAGGCCATGTGCCCAATTTGGAGACCCAGAAGTTAAATGGGACAGACCCATCAGTCAGTACGTGTAGGCGTGTGCACACATACTGTTCCACCATGTTGCTGAAATGCTGCCTCCTGCTAAGACATTGCCTATCAGCTGGTGGTACTGTTGTGGCGGGCTGCTGGCAAAGCTTTTCCAAATTTTGGCCATGCTAACCCTGCCTTCTGAGGTGCTGGCTGTGCCACAGCTGCGTTGGCGACCTCTTACTCCTCCTGATTTTAGAACACTAATCTGTCCCTCACACCAGCAGCAGGAACCTCTCCCTATACCAGTATGAGATGATTTTAGAACACTAATCTGTCCCTCACACCCACAGCAGGAACCTCTCCCTATACCAGTATGAGATGATTTTAGAACACTAATCTATCTCTCACACCAGCACCAGGAACCTCTTCCTATTCTGGAAGAGTCAGTAAACCGCAAGGATGCCGGATAAGAGAGTGTGAATTTAACACCTTTTTCATATAAAGCTGCGCATATCGGTTGGAATGCTTTGCGTCGACGGGATGTTTCCTGCGAGTAATCCGCAAAGATTAAGAGTTTGTGTCCCTCGTATTGGAGCGATCTTGCGTTCCTAAAAGATCTGATGATGGCCAATCTATCGGTATAGTTCAGGTAGTGCACGATGACCTGACGAGGAGATCAGCGATCATTTGAGGGCGCTCCCATGCGATGTGCCCTTTCTACCGTGCATGGTTTGCTGATTCCTAACGTTTGAGGCAGACGGGTCTCGCATAGTTCGTGTAAGGAGGCAACGCCGTAGGATTCTGGGAGGCCCACGATCCTGAGATTGTTCCTACGAGACCGATTTTCGAGGTCGTCGATCTTGTCGAGGAGATATTGTTGTGTGTGTCGAAATTGTTGCTCACAGGTTAGAGAATTTTGTAATTCATCTTCTACGTTTGACACACGGTTTTCAAGTTCTCCTATGCGATGAGCGTGGTCATTCAGTTCTTTTTTGAGTTGGGCCATGCCCACAGCTATGGCTCTCTCCACCGTCAATGTTATGGTTGGGTTTAGTAGGGCTGCGACGCCCTGGGCCAGTCTGGTGTACTGGTCTTCCATATTTTCTGCTGTCCCCGCGTTTGAATGGATTAGGGGGGGAGTACCTGCATAGGTTGTGACTGTGCCGGGTTAGCGGCGATCGTGTCCCCGCAGGAGGCTTCCGAACGAAGGTTCGTTGCAGTGTTGATTTCCGAACGAAGGTTCGTTGCAGCGTTGTCGGTTCGGGAGATAGGCAATGTGGCGGGCGCGCTGTGGAGCACAAATTTGTCCATCTCTGAGGGGGTTCCCGGATGGTTACTGATCGTCAGGGAGGCGGGCTGGGGTGCCGAATTTGCCTGATCCAGGTGTTAGCAGGTTTTATAGGCAGATGAGGTCCGGAGCCGTTGCTCTTCACTCCTTCCTCATCAGGCGCCGGAACTGGAAGTCCTCTCCCTATTCTAAGTATGAGATGATTTTAGAACACTAATCTGTCCCTCACACCAGCACCAGGAACCTCTCCCTATACTAAGTATGAGATGATTTTAGAACGCTAATCTATCCCTCACAGCAGCACCAGGAAGGAACCTCTCCCTATACTAAGTATAAGATGGTTTTAGAACGCTAATCTTCCCCTCACAGCAACGGCAGCATCCTCTCCCTACACTAATCTGAGAGCATGTGAAATGCAGCGCTACGTGACTCCAGCTCATATTGAGGCTGGGTCACATGATGCGCTGGCCAATCACAACCATGCCATTAGTAGGCATGGCTGTGATGGCTTCTAAGGGCAAACAAGTGAAACACTTGTTGATTGGCTGCCCTGCAGCTATTCAACAGGCGCAAAAAAATACCCGAACCCCGAATCCAAACTTTTTAAAAAATGTCTGTACACGGACACCCCAAAGTCTGGTACGACCCCGAACTGTAAAGTTCGCTCAACTCTACCAAAGACCAATTTTTTCACAACCATGTGACAGGGGCATTACATTTAATTTTTTTACTGCAAGGCCAATTCTTGCTTTCATCAAGAATTAGAATTATGGTGTGAAGGCACCATCAACACCCGAAGCCCAATTTTTCTGTACCTGTTACTTCTATCCAAAGTCTGTGAAAGAGACACCAGACTTTATGTAAACAAATTGTTAATCTTGGCCTGAATGTACTATAATTTGGCTTCTTCACATAAGGCTTGCTCACTGTGGTGCGAAATCTAGTTATTTTCATCCAAAGTCTGCCAAAAAGACACCAGAATTCATCCAAAAAATCTCTAAACTTGTTACAAGTGCACTAAATTGTGGCCTCTTCATGCACACTGGCACTCCAAGTCACTGTTTACTAAATAAAGAAAGCTCCTTTAATAACAATCTTTTTTTTTTAATTGCTTTGAATACATGTCACCAGGGCTGTATTCGGGCCCCATACCCTTTGCATGTCCAATACCTTGAAAATATGACTTTAAAATTGGGACTTTTGATTTTTTAAGTTAGGGTCCCATAGACTTTAATAGAGTTTGCAATTTGGGTCCAAACTTTTGCAATGTTTAAGAGTTCTAGAGCGAAGCAAATTTGGGGGTGTTCGGCCCATCTCTAGTCACAACCTGGTAATACCACAATCTCTCCTTCTCGATTTAAAACTGCCTGTCAGGATATTGGTGCCAGCCACTAGGCTAAGATGTACATTGCTATGGGCATAGAAGATGAATTATACGTAAATCATTACCCACAAATACGAGCATGTTCATGTGCGTGTGCATCCACTGCCACCAAGTGGCCTATTTAAAGCAGAGATCCGAACAAAAGTGGAACTTCCACTTTAAGTGTTGGTGACCCCCTGACATGCCACAATTAGTAAATAAAAGTGCAGCGCTATAACATATAAAACATAAATATAAATTGTATAATGTCCCAAGAAAAAGTTCATAAAAGTAATAAGACCTGGGTATAACCCAGAAAGTAGAAGAAAGGTGTCTTTAAAAGTTCACCATAAATAATTTCAGTGCAGAAAATGGTGTCCAAGTAAATTAGTGCTTCATAGTGCTTCACCGTGATAAGTGTATCCACCACCATAAATAATATATACTCTTACCAAAGGTAAAAATTAAACCCGCATATGGGATTAATCCTGGATGATACACGATGTTGTCAGCAGTAAATCTGCAAACTCTGTGGTCAAACAGCAATCAGAACAATCACCGGAATAAGTAGAGAGCCTGAACGCCAAACCATTCCTCATTGACACAAAGCCAGTAGTGATCCGCCCATAGA
>BLSH010063140.1:1411-12409 GCA_018402905.1 Glandirana rugosa
CTCCTCAAATATGGACACCTCGCCTGGCTCCAGATAGGTTGATCACCAAACCCCTATAGCGACCTCTGGGTGAAGTCTAATAACTTTGGGTTACGACAACAGAGTGGAAATAGACCACTCACGTAGGGGTTTCCCCCTGAAGGCAAATAAGAGTGCTCCACTGTCACACTACCACCTACCATATGATGTGGATACATATTTGACTTGAAAATACTGTGGCGTGCTAGTGTAAGACCAACTAACCGTTAGATAATAGTCGCGACGACGTCCCTGAAGAGACCTACAACCAAATAAATAAACGAACTCAAGTTCATAAAGGTCGTCGACGAAAAATAAAGATGAACTTTCCTAAAGGTGAGACAACAGCATTGGGTTTCAATAATCTGAAGTGGGTCTCCAGCGATATCCCCAAACCACTAGTTGGATAGACCTCGGTCCGCTCCACAGGTATAAACTCCTCACAAAATCAGGATGACAAGGAGGAAAAAAGGAGCAGATGCACCTTCATAGCGTAAAACCGTATTTTATTGAAACCCAAATCCCATTTAAAAATCACTCACATGGTACAAATGATGTCTGCGCATGTCAAAATAACCGCCTCTGGGTTTCAACGTTCGTGACAAGTCTGGTGCCAGCCCGATCTGTCATAGAACACTTCTTCCGTTGGTCGGCAATAGCATCCGCCAGTGCGTCGCTCGGCCATCCGACTTCGACAGGCGGTTATTTTGACATGCGCAGACATCATTTGTACCATGTGAGTGATTTTTAAATGGGATTTGGGTTTCAATAAAATACGGTTTTACGCTATGAAGGTGCATCTGCTCCTTTTTTCCTCCTTGTCATCCTGATTTTATGAGGAGTTTATACCTGTGGAGCGGATCGGGGTCTATCCAACTAGTGGTTTAGGGACATCGCTGGAGACCCACTTCAGATTATTAAAACCCAATGCTGTTGTCTCACCTTTATCTGGTGAGTGCATCCCCAAAGGGGGACTTCCGTTTATTCTCACGAGGTGACAGTGTGATGGTGGATGGTATACTACACCTATGTATAAACTGAACTTTTATGACACCGCACGATCACATTCTGGTTGATTGGCAATCTATTATCAGCGCTGCTGCAGGGACTTCTCTGGATGTTGGTTTATTTATTTGCTTGAGTTCAAGTATTTCCAGCAGCTGCTTTTCATTTCTACTTGAAAGGACGTTTTATAAGGGGACATTGCCTCCTAGGCGCTGAGCAGAGATTTGGGGATCCATATATCTTCTCTGGTGTTGTTCATATATATATATATATATATATATATATATATATATATATATATATATATATATACCATAGGCTAAAACCACAATGTTGTCTAGCCTTGTCCTTTAAATAATTACTACCACACAGCTGCCCCTCCTGCACGTATGTGATAAACAGCAGCAGGGGTACTCTAGGGATGTTTAAGCTCCAAAAAATGAATGCACCAACCTATAGCCTTGCCATCAAGGGTAGCAAACCCTGCAAGCCAATTGATAATCGTGGAAGATGTGTGTTCAAAGTACTCTCGCTGCTGCATTTAAACCAGAACTCCATGGCAAATGTTGGGTTTGGCCACATTATGCTAACAGTGAGGGGGGATTCAATTAGGCATAGATAACTAGAACCTGAGCTTACTCATTGTATTCACAGCATGCATGTGTCACACTATTTTTACCCACAAAATATCTGTGGCATAAGCGAAGTCTCACAGATATAAAACTCTTCCATTACAAATGCTTTTCTGAACAAAGAATATAAACAACTAGATAACACTTTGTCTGGGCCTACCTTAAATCAGTGCTTTATGGATATATTTAGGCACTGTTTAGCAACGAGCAGACCTCACACCATTTGCCTAACATTCACCTCTTCACCCCTCGCTCACTCCTGAAATCTCCATCCATCAATCACCTCTGCACCCTTTGTCCACCTCTCACCTCCACACCTCTTGTCCACCGCCCACCTCTGTACTCCTTGTATACCACTCATCTCTGAAACCCTCATCCACTTCGTACCTCTGAAACCTTCATCCACCACTCTTATCTTCACCCCTTCTCCACTGCTCATCTCTGAAACCTTTATCCAACAATCAACTCTGCACCCCTTGTCCACCACTTATCTGTGCACCCCTTGTCCACCACTTATCTCTGCACCCCTTGTCCACCACTCACCTCTGCATCCCTTGTCCACCACTTACCTCTGCACCCCTTGTCCACCACTTACCTCTGCACCCCTTGTCCACTGCTCAACATTCCACCCCTTGTCCACCGCTCAACATTCCACCCCTTGTCCACCACTCACCTCTGCACCCCTTGTCCACCACTCACCTCTGCACCCCTTGTCCACCGCTTACCTCTGCACCCCTTGTCCACCGCTTACCTCTGCACCCCTTGTCCACCGCTCACCTCTACACCCCTTGTCCACCACTCAGCTCTGCACCCCTTGTCCACCACTCATCTCTGCACCCCTTGTCCACCACTCACCTCTGCACCCCTTGTCCACCACTCACCTCTGCTCCCCTTGTCCACCACTCACCTCTGCACCCCTTGTACACCACTTACCTCTGATCCCCTTGTCCACCGCTCAACTCTCCACCCCTTGTCTACCACTCACTTCTGAACCCCTTGTCCACTGCTCACCTGTGCACCCCTTGTCCACCACTTACCTCTGTGCCTGCTCCTTGTTCACCGCTCACCTCTGTACTGCTTGTCCATCTCTCACCTCTGTACCCGTTGTACACTACTCATCTCTGTTCCCCTTGTGCACTACTCACCTTTGTATCCCTTTGTTCACCACTCACCTCTGTACCCCTTGTCCACCGTTCACCTCTGTACCCCTTGTGATCATCTATTGTGCTGTCTCTTTGGCTAACTCATAGAGCTATGTGAATCCTTTGTCATGTACAAAATGTTTATTCGTGAAATAAAATTTTTATATAAGTGAGAAAAAAAAAGAAATGAAGCAACAGCATAGAAAATATATTTAGACAACTATAATAAAATCGAACCTAAATCATTATAGTTTTTATTTAGATTAACATTTTACTTACAGCCAACACTACCAATTGATAGGTTCACAGGTATGCATGCTTTTTTTTGAAAGCCAGTAATAACATAGGGCTTAGACATACGGCTCAGGCACTAAGTGCTCCATTGTGACAGCAGGTGTGTCTTTTCCGACAATACCCTGGATGTCAGTTCTTTGGAAGTAGCAATGTTTTAAAGCCATTACCAATAATGCTATAAGCATGCCCATATACCTTATTACAAATACTATATAAAGCGCAACATAAGTCATAAGCACCAATCCCACAGCCATTAATATGGAGTATTAGGTTTGCCATAAAATCACATTCAACTGACGTTTTTATTTTTCTGACTTAAATATGGACTTCAGTCTAGACAGAAAACTATACATTGTAGTGAGTACTCAGATTTCTTAAAGAATATCTAAGGCCAAAATTTTATTTTCACTGTCAAGTTTTAATTGCTGTCTGTGTAAATCTTCCATTGGCAAACCTGCCAACTGTTCCTCATTTGGAGGGACTGTTCATCTTTTGGAACTAATCCCTCTTTTCTCCATAATTGTGTTTGTTTTTGCTCTGGTGTATAGACCTCTCTAATATAAAAAAATAAATAAATTAAAAAGTGCTATTTAATTAACCCAAGCATGTAATACTAGACTAAGCCTTTCATATAACCTTTAGACCAGGGTTCTCAAACGTTCTAAACAAAGGGATAGATTACTTCAGACTTTAGGGGGTCAAACAGTGGCTACTGGGATTAGAAAATGGCAATTGGGGACCCCCAGAGGTGAGGTAGGCTGACATGTCATATCAGGATAGGATCGTGACCCATTGGCAGGATGTGAACAGATGGGTGAAAGTCACTTTTGGACAATGAATAGAGTTTATTAAACGCCAATAAACACCAGGGAGAGAGGGATAGGGAGCAGGATACCCAAAAGAACTATGCGCAGACACCAAACAAAACCCTATAGCCATGCTGGAAAAAGAACCTTTAGGCCAGACCGACAGCCTGATTTTTTCTAGCTGTAAGCAGTTGATACACTCTACTCACTGAATGAATGGTCCAAGCTTGTGTAGCCATGTGCTCCCTTAAGAGTGGCTGAAAGTTGTGGTCCACCTACCTGCTGCACTCAATCACACGTATCACACACATCCAAAGTCACTGAACAGGCCGGTACTTTGTTTTTGTTGTTTTATTTAGGGGTTTGAACGTGGATAAGGATTAGGGATGACTGTGGGGTGTCCAACAATTGAACATAGGACATGCTATATACACCTCGGGTATATGCACTTCTTCACCTCCAGCACACAACTTGCTGACTGTTACACTTCTACTGTACTTCTCTCCAGTACACTACTTGCTGACCATTACACCTGTCCTCCTGGTGCGAAGGGAAATGTATCAGACCTCCATGACACTTCTTCTTCACCACAGCTAGCACATGGTGAGGCCTGCTGCAGCCGCTGGCAAGGCCTCAGAACTACCTTTTGTGGGTGAGAGCTGTGAGTGTCTCTCACAGAAACCAGGCAGCCTCTCTTGTGTAGCAAAGTACGTTGGTGCTAGCTGGGCCTTTGGATGAACACTACTCCCAGCCTATCCTTCAGACCCATCCAGTCTCTCCTGAGGTTTAATGGCTCTCCTTCCCCTTGTTTGGTTCCTCCTGTCTTCCACAGACTGCTCTCTCTCTCTCTCCCAGACTGTCCCAGCCGTCTCCTCCAACTCCCAGGGGCCGCTCACTATTTAATGGTGGATTCCTTTAAAGGGTCTCCTTCCATGTAGACCTCAGCTGTTCTCCTGCTTCTCCTGTGCCGCCCCAGGAGCTTACTCCCACTCTTGGCTGCACCCAAGCTCCAGGCATCAGGTTCACCCCCCCCAGAAGGGAGATCCCCTCCTGGGCAAGGAGCTGCTCCGCAGCTCCTGACTACATCCTCACTCTTCCACCAAAAACTCTCCTGACCCCTGCTGGCAGATTGCTGTATTTAAGGAGGCCTGCCCCCTGCCAATCTAGCTACTGGATTGGTCAGAGCTCCTTGTCATACATCAAGAAGAGACACCTCCTCCTCCATCCCCCTTTCCAGAACTTTGCAAGCTCAAGGGGGAGGATTCTCCAAGGGGTGTTCCTTCCCTCTATCTCCCTGAGCTACTCCCCTAAAAGTAAAGCACCTATACTATGGGGCGCCGCACTTGTATGCAACCTCTCCCAACTATTCTTCTGTAGTCAATGTTCACCTCTAGTGCTCTTGTCCAAAGCTCAGCTTCAGTCATCCTGGAAAGCAACTTCAGCTAGGCAGTGCAAGCTTCAGGCCCCAGCATTGGACCTAACTTTACCAAACACATATCCCTCCCAGGCAGCAGACCTGGGAGGTCAAGAACAACAACAAGCCCTCCCCAGGTAGAGTATGGGAGGCAAAAGAGCTTTCAGAGGGTTCCACAAAAAATATAAACTGTTCCCCAGCATGCATGTTGGCTTGCCTACATTAAATTGAGTTGTACCTGTTTAGCAGTTGATTTATGCTGGTTGGCCTTCAGGTTTCTAGTCTATATCCGATTATATATATTATTTGTTAATTTCATGTGTTTGTTCACTTTTGTGGATGTAAAGGCAGTGAGTAGTAGAGAGTGGTTTGACGTTCAGTAGTCACACTCCTGCTCTCCTGTGTCCCACTCCAATTCACAGCAGTTTGATCTGTAAAAGTGTTTCTATATTTAATCCTTAGGATACAAATAAGATATCAAGTTATTCATTGGTGTTTCCCCTGTCATTTTTGTAAGTGTAGCACCCCCATAGTGCAGGTGCTTTTACTTTGTAGATTTTTGGTAGGAGAGGAAAAATCTAGTCCGTCTTGACTAAGTGCAGGCCTGAATGTTTTGATCTGGGCTGGGAAGTGGCTCAGGGGAGGGGCTGGAGGGAAGGGACACTTCTTGGAGATTTCCTCCCCTTGAGCTCGGAAAGCTCTAGAAGGTGGATGGATGAGAAGGTGTCACTTCCTGATGTATGACAAGGAGCCCTGACCAATCCACTGGATTGGCAGGGGGCAGACCTCCTTAAATACAGTGATCTGCCAGCAGGGGTCAGAGTTCGGGTGGAAGAGATGATGATGTAGCTGGAGCTGCGGATCAGGCCTCGCCCGGCAGGGGAGCCCCCAGTCTAGGTGGGGGGTGAACCTGAGGCCTGCGGCTTGGGTGCAGCCAGGAGTGGGAATTGGCTCCTGGAATGGCACAGGAGAAGCAGGGGAGCAGCTGAGTTCCACATGGATCCACCAAATAGTCAGTGAGTGGTGGCCCCCGGGAATTGGACGAGAAGGCTGAGACAGTCTGAGAGGAGAGCAAGCAGTCTGTAGAAATCAGTAGGAGCCAACCAAGGGGAAGGAGAGCCATTAGACCGCAGGACAGGTCGGATGGGTCTGGAAAATGGATGGGTTGGGAATTGTAGTTCATCCAAGGCCCAGCTAGCACCAACATACTTAGCTACACAACAGGGAGTTTATGGTTTCAGGAAAGGAAACCTGCGATTCTTACCCACAAAGTGTGGTTCTGAGGCCTTGCCCGCGACTACAGCAGGCCTCACCACGTGCTAGCTGTGGTGAAGAAGAGGTGTCATGGAAGTCTGAAAAATTTCCTTTCGGACCAGGGAACAAGTGTAACGGTCAGCAAGTAGTTTGCTGGAGAGAGGAAAGGAGAAGAGTAATGGTCAGCAAGTAGAGTGTTGAAGGAGAAGAAGTGTATATACCAGAGGTGTATATAGTAGGTCCCATGTTTAATTACTGGGCATCCCGCAGTCATCCCTAATCCCTGTCCAAGTTCAAACCCCTGAATAAAACAACAAAGCAAAGTACCAGCCTGTTCAGTTACTCCGGGTGTGTGGAATTCGTGTGATTAAGGACAGCGGGCAGGTGGACCACAACTATCAGCCACTCTTAAGGGAGCACATGGCTACATAAGTGATTATTATATTTGTCAATTCAAAGTTTCTCTTAAGTAAATTATTTTGAGTAAATATCATTGATCTCCTCAACATTGTGTGCTCCCTTTACTGTGTTTTAGTTAAAGGAGAAATAACACTATGAGTGAACCCAGTGTGTCAGGGGTGGCAGAGGACTCTCAAAGTCGGAGAAGTCAAGGGGGAATTGACTTATCATGTGAACCTCAAGGGGGCATGCGCTACAGTTATAATGCTGGTTATGGCTCGAGTTCTGACAACTGGGACAAAAGTTCAAAGTAACTAGTGTATTCTATCCTGTTGAATGCGTTAATGGTTAATGATGATGTTTGTTATGTTATCACCAATAAAGTGCCACGGCCATTTCTTGCCACTTTTGCCTAATGGTTTTCTTTCTTGACAGTTGGTTGTATTTGGGGGGTGGTTGTTGGGAGGATTGAGGTGTGTCCTGCAATCCCATAGCAGTATGCTAAAGAAGAACCTTGTTACTCCTGACCCTTAGCTGCAGGTCCTGTGATGTGACTCGGTGGTGGATCGACCTAAGGTAAGGTGACCAGATTTTTAAAATTAAATCCGGGGACATTTTTTTTTTTTACTGGCAAATGGTAAACTATTTTATAAGCATGTTTAGCTCAAATGATATATGCAGTGTATGTGCAATGTGTTTATGAAATTATTGCAATATATATATATATATATATATATATATATATTATTTTTTTTTTTTATGTTATTTCTCACATTTATACATAAATAAAGATAAAAAAGATACTGCTTAGAATTGTTTGAGATATGACTGCCAAATGTTATGAAGATAAGACAGAGAAAAAACAGAGTGCAGAGTTCAGGAGTGCATTGCATAAAGAATGCAGGGCTCAGGAGTGCACTACATAAAGAATGCAGGGCTCAGCTGTGCCCATCAATGCAGCCTCACCAGTGCCTGTCTATGCAGCCTTACCAGTGCCCATCTATGCAGCCTCACCAGTGCCCAGGAATGCAGCCTCACCAATATCCAGGAATGCAGCCTCACCAGTACCCAGGAATTCAGCCTCAACAGTAGCCTCACCAGTGCCCAGGAATGCAGACTCACCAGTGCCCAGGTATGCAGCCTCACCAGTGCCCAGGTATGCAGCCTCACCAGTGCCCAGCAATGCAGCCTCACCTGTACCCAGGAATGCAGCTTCACCTGTGCCCATCAATGCAGCCTCATCTGTGCCCAGGAATGCAGTGTCATCTGTGCCCAGGAATGCAGCCTCACCAGTGCCCAGGAATGCAGCCTCATGCGTGCAGGGGATCAGAGAGGAGGAAAGAGCCGGTGTTTTGCCAAAAATGGCTGGATAATCACACAGATCCTGAGCGGGTGCTGAGACAGAGGGGGGCAGTCCACCCCCCCAGTGCCACACACTGGGGGGGGGGGAGGGGGGCTGTCAGGCTCCTACCTATGATAAACAGCACACATGTCTTGGCATTGGACAAGTGTGCTGTCTGTCAAATAAGAAAACCAGGAGGCGGGAATTGTGTGATGGCAGACACCCGGCGAATCAAATTAAAGTTGACACAGCGAAATCCGTTTGCTCAGTGGGAGATCTCTCCCCTGATTACCACTGAGCAAACAGATGACATGTCTATGTTCGGTCTGCTGATGCAGAGCGGACATGGACACAGCACGCTGCTCTCTATGGGGCTTTTGGATGGAAATGCACCATCCAATCTGATCCGCCAGATGGATGGTTAATGGATCTCCCATCCGTCTGTTTTTAGCAGACTGGATCGGATGGTGCTCCATAGTGGGCAATGGATGGTCTGATTGGGTCTGCCTGAAAAACTGAGATTGGGACCTGATCAGTCCACCAGTGTGAAAGGAGCCTCTAGCACATCTGTGCTCTGTACCCACTCTACCTCTAATCCTCGGCACATCTCTGTACCCCCCACACCCCACACTTTCACTCCATGCTCACTCACCTGAATGTTGATGACATGTGGTGCCCGCAGCATCTCCCCCTGCACTTTAGATCACTTCTGTTGGGTTAGTATGCAGTGGGGGAGGTGGGAGGGGGCGATTGGCAGCTCTAGGGTGGCCACGGGCTGAGGGATCTCGCTGCCTCCCATCTTCCCCGCTGCATACTAAACTGACAGCCTGAGGTGCAGGGGGAGATCTGGGGACAGATCTGAGGACAGACGGTCTCTGGGGACATTGTCCTCAATCAGGGGACTGTCCGGTCACCCTACCTTAAGGCTACAGACTTAGTAGACCCTGAAAAGTTGTCCCAACTCTGTGGTGCTTTCTAGGAGAAGAATTAAGGGAAGATGACAAAAATATGAGTTTTACTTTGTACTGAAATGACTGCTGCAGAATGTATATTTGTGCTAGTGGGGTTCTGTGCTGAAACTCTGACAGTATGTCAAATATTATCCAAGAGTGTGGACATTCCTTGATTTCAAGTGTTAGGCCTCAGACCAGGAAATGTGTGAGTGGGCCTTTGGATGGGAGAGATGTGTCCAAGATGATGGCTGCAAAGACAGGTACATGAGGTCTTTATCCACAGGCTTGTACACTCTGGGCTCCACCTTTTCTCTGTGAGCCACCATAGGAAGCTGCTTCCTATGGTGGCACAACTGCAAGCTCAATCCATAGCCACATTGACACAAATACTGCTGCTCAGCCATGCCCCCTGCCCCCTCATCACTGGATTCAAATGACACCAGCAGGAGTCAATGGATCTGACTGCTCCTGTTTTTGACAGGTGCCTGTCCCCACTTCTGTCGGACCTCGCCGAGGTATGTCAGAAGTTCGGCCCCCTGCTCGTCCCTCCTCTTTCCCCAGGCCAGTAAATGAGCAGCACACTTCGCACATGCGCAGTAGGGACCCGGCTGTGAAGCCGCAAGGTTTCCCCTACTGGCAATGGTGGCAGCAGCCAGGGCCACCATCAGGGGGGTACAGGGAGTACTCCTGTGTACAGGGAGTACTCCTGTACGGGGCCTGAGCGTCTCAAGGGGCCCCGTCTCCCTTCACATGAAAAAAGCTGTCACCTGTGCTGCGAGCTGAGGCAGAGGGGGGCGCCATGGGGTGGGGGACAACCCATACTGATGTCCCCAGGCTGCTGCAGTGAAGGATGAGGATGGATGGAGGCAGAGAGCAGACCGGGCACCGCAATCTGTAGCAATTAAAAGAAGAAACTTTCCCCAGCCCTGCAGACTCTTTCCTCAGTTTCGGGTGCCGGGCGGTGAGCAATGATCTGCCGTATCACAACAAGTACATGATAGTTCCCGTCTCCTCTATATCAATGCGCCAGGCAGACGGGGACGGTCATGTACTTGTGCAGTGATCCGCCGTATCACTGCACACTAGCTCCCGAAAGTGAGGAAAGAGTCCGCTGGGCTGGGGAAAGTTTTTTATTTTAATTGCTAATACAGATCGCAGCGTCCAGTCTGCTCTCTGCCTCCGCCCACCCCCTTCCTTCACTGCAGCAGCCTGGGGACATCGTTATGGGCTGCCCCCCCCCCCACATGGTGCACCCCTCTGCCTCGGCTCGCAGCGCAGGTGAGTGTTTTTTTCATGTGAGGGGAGGCAGGCCCTGCGCCGGGCCCCAGCAGCCCAGGCCCCAGGACCAGCAGCCAGACCCTCAGCCCCAGGACCAGTAACCGGGCCCCAACAGCCAGACCCCTGGCCCCAGGACCAGTACCTAGGCCCCAGCAGCCAGACCCCCAGCCCCAGGACCAGTAACAAGGCCCCAGCCCCAGGACCAGTAACAAGGCCCCAGCAGCCAGACCCCTGGCCCCAGGACCAGTAGCCAGGCCCCAGCAGCCAGACCCCCAGCCCCAGGACCAGTAGCCAGGCCCCCAGCCCCAGGACCAGTAGCTAGGAGCTAGCAGCCAGATCCCAGAACCAGCAGCCAGACCCCCGGCCCTGGGACCAGTAGCCAGGCCCCAGCAGCCAGACCCCTGGCCCCAGGACCAGTAGCCAGGCCCCAGCAGCCCATACCCCAGGCCCCAGCAGCCAGA
>BLSH010063241.1:23006-40845 GCA_018402905.1 Glandirana rugosa
AGATGTCTCTCCTGAGTAGAAGACCCCCTGTGGTAGGGGTTGTGTCCCCCAGAAGATGAGTCCTCTCTGTAGAAGCCCCTCACAGGTACATTAGGGGGACGGTGTCCCCCAGAAGATGAGTCCTCTCTGTAGAAGCCCCTCACAGGTACATTGGGGGATGGTGTCCCCCAGAAGATGAGTCCTCTCTGAGGAGGCCCCTCACAGGTACATTAGGGGGACGGTGTCCCCCAGAAGATGAGTCCTCTCTGTAGAAGCCCCTCACAGGTACATTAGGGGGACGGTGTCCCCCAGAAGATGAGTCCTCTCTGTAGAAGCCCCTCACAGGTACATTAGGGGACGGTGTCCCCAGAAGATGAGTCCTCTCTGTAGAAGCCCCTCACAGGTACATTAGGGGACGGTGTCCCCCAGAAGATGAGTCCTCTCTGAGGAGGCCCCTCACAGGTACATTAGGGGGACGGTGTCCCCCGGCCCCCAGAAGATGAGAGCGCCCCTACCAATCATCTGCTCTGTTTGCTGTTCCGTATTCCCAGGATTGGACTGCTGGTTCCTCTGGCCGGCGTGGAGTTCTCTGTGTTTTCGGCGGCTGCCATGCAGGCAAATATCTTATTTCTCTTATCACAATGGAGAGCGAGGAGATAATGACGGGGAAAGGATTCACGGCATGATTTTCCATTTCATTCCTCTGCTGTGTATTCAGTGCCTGCAGCTGCACAATACAATCTGTGCCTCAGCGTCGTCACAGTCATTCTTCCCTTCATATTAGCTGGAGCATGCGAGTAAAGTGCCAATGTACCCCTTCCATATATTTATTACCTCTCACAGACATCACTCATCCTGGCAACGCGTTCCTCTCCAAAAGAACGCCGCCACCTTTGTTCAGGCATCATCCAGGGTCACCATCTACTTCTGCTCAGAGATGACACAATCATTTAAATCCTGGTTTCGTTCTGGGCTGTGTTCACAAATGTCTGACGCAGATCAGCCCCATGCTGCAATCTCTCACCTTGTGACTTGCTACAAAGTTACAATGTACAGTCTGATCACGGGGGAGGAGAAACTGAGGAAATTACTCCTCCTCCTTCTACAAAGTTACAATGTACAGTCTGATCACGGGGGGAGGAGACTGAGGAAATGCCTCCTCCTTCTTCTACAAAGTTACAATGTACAGTCTGATCACGGGGGGAGGAGACTGAGGAAATGCCTCCTCCTTCTTCTACAAAGTTACAATGTACAGTGTGATCACTGGGGGAGGGGAGACTGAGGAAATGCCTCTTCCTCCTTCTACAAAGTTACAATGTACAGTCTGATCACTGGGGGAGGAGACTAAGGAAATGCCTCCTCCTTCCACAAAGTTACAATGTACAGTCTGATCACTGGGGGAGGAGAGACTGAGGAAATGACTCCTCCTTCCACAAAGTTACAATGTACATTCTGATCACTGGGGAGGGGAGACTGTAGTGGGTGGAGCCTGCGGGGCCCCTCCCATACCTCTGCTCTCTTTCCTTGTGCAAGGGGACTGGTCTTGTCTCCGCCCCCTCCTGTCGTTTTTTGTAGTGGGTGGAGCCTGCTCAGCCCCTCCCACAGCTCTGCTCTCTCTCTTTGTGCAGGGCGACTGGTTTTGTCTCCGCCCCCTCCTGTAGTTTTCCGTAGTGGGTGGAGCCTGCTCGGCCCCTCCCACAGTTATGCCCTCTCTCCTTGTACAGGGTGGCTGGTCTTGTCTCCGCCCCCTCCTGTAGTTTTCCGTAGTGGGTGGAGCCTGCTTGGCCCCTCCCACAGTTCTGCCCTCTCTCCTTGTACAGGGTGGCTGGTCTTGTCTCCGCCCCCTCCTGTAGTTTTCCATAGTGGGTGGAGCCTGCTTGGCCCCTCCCACAGCTCTGCCCTCTCTCCTTGTACAGGGTGACTGGTCTTGTCTCCGCCCCCTCCTGTAGTATATTGTAGTGGGTGGAGCCTGCTGGGTCCCTCCAACATCTCTGCACAGGCTATGTACAGCACAGTGATGATGTCACTGATGTTTTTACAAGGTAATATCTGGGAAAGCCTTGTAGAGAAAAGACAAACCTGTGTGGGTGATGGGTTTCTGTATGGTATTGGGCGTTATGAGGGTAACAACCTCTGATCAGGAGTGCCGGAGCCGGAGAGTCACATACAACCAGACCCAATAAGGGGAAGGGTTCACATTTGGTTTCCTCTCTGCCAGCTGCAAAGAATCCGGGCATACGGAGCATTCAGTTTTAAGCTGCTAATTGACTTTTTGAGGTATAACTACAACTATCTTACCAAAAGTATTGGGACACCTGCCTTTAATGACATCCCAGTCTTAGTCCGTAAGGTTCAATATTGAGTTGGCTCACCCTTTGCAGCTATAACAGCTTCACCTCTTCTGGGAAGGCTGTCCACAAGGTTTAGGAGTGTCTATGGGAATGTTTGACCGTTCTTCCAGAGGTCAGGCACTGATGTTGGATGGGAAGGCCCAGCTCGCAGTCTGCACTCTTATTCATCCCAAAGCTGTTTTATCAAGGACAGTCAAGTTCCTGCACCTCAAACTCGCTCATCCATGTCTTTATGGACCTTGCTTTGTGCATTGGTCCAAATCATTTGGTGGAGGGGGGATTATGGTGTGGAGGTTGTTTTTCAGATCTTGGGCTTGGCTCCTTAGTTCCAGTGAAGAGAACTCTTAAGGCGTCAGCACACCAAGACATTTTGGACAATTTCATGCTCCCGACTTTGTGGGCCAGTCAAGTTCCTCCACCCCAAACTCGCTCATCCATGTCTCTATGGACCTTGCTTTGTGGACTGGTGGGCAGTCATGTTGGAACAGGAAGGGGCCATCCCCAAACTGTTCCCAGAAAGTTGGGAGTATGAAATTGCCCAAAATGTCTTGGTATGCCGACACCTTAAGAGTTCCCCTCACTGCAACTAAGGGGCCAAGTCCAACCCCTGAAAAACAACCCCACACCATAATTCTGTGCAGGCCAGTCAAGTTCCTCCACCCCAAACTCGCTCATCCATGTCTTTATGGACCTTGCTTTGTGCAGTGGTGCGCAGTCATGTTGGAACAGGAAGGGGCCATCCCCAAACTCTTCCCACAAAGTTGGGAGCATGAAATTGTCCAAAATGTCTTGCTGCGCTGACGCCTTAAGAGTTCCCTTCACTGGAACTAAGGGGCCAAGCCCAACCCCTGAAAAATAACCCCACACCATAATCCTCCCTCCAGCAAATGATTTGGACCAGCGCACAAAGCAAGGTCCATAAAGACATGGATGAGAGAGTTTGGAGTGAAGGAACTTGACTGGTCTGGCCCACCCTTTGCACCTATAACAGCTTCAACTCTTCTGGGAAGGCTGTCCACAAGGTTTAGGAGTGTCTATGGGAATGTTTGACCATTCTTCCAGAAGAGCATTTGTGAGGTCAGGCAGTGATGTTGGACAAGAAGGCCTGGCTCGCAGTCTGCACTCTAATTCATCCCAAAGGTGCTCTATGAGCTTGAGATCAGGACTCATCCATGTCTTTATGGACCTTGCTTTGTGCAGTGGTGCTCAGTCACGTTGGAACAGAAAGGGGCCATCCCCAAACTCTTCCCACACAGTTGGGAGCATGAAATTGTCCAAAATGTCTTGGTGTGCTGATGCCTTAAGAGTTCCCTTCACTGGAACTAAGGGGCCAAGTCCAACTCCCAAAAAATCAACCCCACAGCATAACTCTGTGCAGGCCAGTCAAGTTCCTCCACCCCAACCTTGCTCATCCATGTCTTTAAGGACCTTGCTTTGTGCACTGGTCCAAATCATTGGGTGGAGGGGGGATTATGGTGGGGGGTTGTTTTTCAGGGGTTGGGCTTGGCCCCTTAGTTCCAGTGAAAGGAACTCTTAAGGGGTCAGCATACCAAGACATTTTGGACAATTTCATGCTCCCAAGAGGTCAGGCCAGTCAAGTTCCTCCACCCCAAACTCGCTCATCCCTGTCTCTATGGACCTTGCTTTGTGGACTGGTGGGCAGTCATGTTGGAACAGGAAGGGGCCATCCCCAAACTCTTCCCAGAAAGTTGGGAGCATGGAATTGCCCAAAATGTCTTGGTATGCTGACGCCTTAAGAGTTCCCTTCACTGCAACTAAGGGGCCAAGCACAACCCCTGAAAAACAACCCCACACCATAATTCTGTGCAGGCCAGTCAAGTTCCTCCAGATAGGATCTTCATTTGTATTGGTCTACCCAAAACAGCCCTCTGCAGACTTAATATACACTATATTACCAAAAGTCTTGGGACACCTGCCTTTACACACATGAAATTTAATGGCATCCCAGTCTTAGTCCGTAGAGTTCACTATTGAGTTGGCCCACCCTTTGCAGCTATAACAGCTTCACCTCTTCTGGGAAGGCTGCCCACAAGGTTTAGGAGTGCCTATGGGAATGTTTGACCGTTCTTCCAGAAACCCATTTGTGAGGTCAGGCACTGATGTTGGAGAGAAGGCCTGGCTCACAGTCTCCGCACTAATTCATCACAAAGGTGTTCTATCGGGTTTAGGTCAGGACTCTGTGCAGGCCAGTCAAGTTCCTCCACCCCAAACCTCGCTCATCCATGTCTTTATGGACCTTGCTTTGTGCACTGGTCTAAATCATTTGGTGGAGGAGGGATTACGGTGTGGGGATGTTTTTCAGGGGTTGGGCTTGGCCCCTTAGCTCCAGTGAAGGGAATTCTTAAGGCGTCAGCATACCAAGATATTTTGGACAATTTCATGCTCCCAACTTTGTGGGAAGAGTTTGGGGATGGCCCCGTCCTGTTCCAACATGACTGCCCACCAGTCCACAAAGCAAGGTCCATAGAGACATGGATGAGCGAGTTTGGGGTGGAGGAACTTGACTGTCCTGCACAGAGTTATGGTGTTGGGGTTGTTTTTCAGGGGTTGGGCTTGGCCCCTTAGTTCCAGTGAAGGGAACTCTTAAGGCGTCAGCATACCAAGACATTTTGGACAATTTCCAACCCCTGAAAAACAACCCCCACACCATAATCCCCCCTCCACCAAATGATGTGGACCAGTGCACAAAGCAAGGTCCACAAAGACCTTGGTGGTGACAACAGTGGACCATGTCTTTGTAATGTGTGCTGAATCAGCCCCTTCCACCTGGGTGACAACGCAGGAGCACATTTGCGAAACAAAAGATGACTAAAAGAACCGAAACAAATGTTCTACTATTAAGGAAATGACAATTGTTTATGATACTCAGAGCTTTAGCACACTGGAAGGTTTACATCTACCATAACTCGTACAGCGGCTGACATGCTGACATGCCGGCCATTAAGCTGTAAGGAAAAGTAAGCAACAACTTTATAAATGTCAAAGCTTATAATATTGTGCCAGCGGGAACTGTAATGATGGATGTGTATATAATATACTCAGACAAAACTCTCCTCTGCTCTATTTATAGTGTCCCCGGGGGAATCTCTATATAGTGATTATGTTTTATAAAGATCGGATGTTGCATTTACAAGGGTATAAAGGGACTGAGATAGACAAGGGTCCACCTTAATCTTATACTTTGCCTTCCCTGGTTCCTCCTTTCCACCCCCTCATCGACAATTGGACCTGAAGTATGGTAGCTGGGCTCAAAAAAGGCCAAAGACTAATTATTGCCTGTGGTCTCTCTGCAGCGACGGCATCGTTCATTGATCTTTTCCCCAATGTCGTGCCCTTTTCTGCATTGTGCGGAGGCGGCCATCTTGGTAGAGGGCAGGGCTTTGCTTCCTCATGTCAGAGCCTCCAGCAAGGAGAACAGCGATCAGCACAGTGATGCCATCCCCAAATCTCACTGATCTTTTCTCCAATGCCATGCCCTGTTCTGCATTGTGTGGAGGGGGCCATCTTGGTAGAGGGCAGGGCTTTGCTTCCTCATGTCAGAACCTTTAGCACAGTCATGACATCCCCAAATCTCACTGATATGTTCCCCAATACTATACCCTGTTCTGCATTGCATGGAGGGCTTGGTAGAGGGCAGGGCTTTTCTTCCTCATGTCAGACCCTCCAGCACAGTAATGACATCCCCAATTCTCACTCACTGATCCTTTCCCCAATACCATGCCCTGCTCTGCATTGTGTGGAGGGGGCCATCTTGGTAGAGGGCAGGGCTTTGCTTCCTCATGTCAGAACCTCCAGCACAGTCATGACATCCCCAAATATCACTGATCTTTTCACCAATACTATACCCTGTTCTGCATTGCATGGAGGGCTTGGTAGAGGCAGGGCTCTTCTTCCTCATGTCAGACCCTCCAGCACAGTAATGACATCCCCAATTCTCACCCACCGATCCTTTCCCCAATACCATGCCCTGTTCTGCATTGTGTGGAGGGGGCCATCTTGGTAGAGGGCAGGGCTTTGCTTCCTCATGTCAGAACCTTTAGCACAGTCATGACATCCCCAAATATCACTGATATTTTCCCCAATACTATACCCTGTTCTCCATTGCATGGATGGCTTGGTAGAGGCAGGGCTTTTCTTCCTCATGACAGAGCCTCCAGCAAGGAGAACAGCGCTTAGCACAGTAATGACATTCCCAAATCTGACTCACTGATCTTTTCCCAAATGCCATGCCCTGTTCTGAATTGTGTGGAGATGGACATCTTGGTAGAGGGCGGAGTTTTGCTTCCTCATGTCAGAGCCTCCAGCAAGGAGAACAATGATCAGCACAGTGATGCCATCCACAAATCTCACTGAATTTTCCTTAATACCATGCCCTGTTCTGCATTGTGTGGAGATGGCCATCTTGGTAGAGGGCAGGGCTTTGCTTCCTCATGTCAGAACCTCCAGCACAGTAATGACACCCCCAATTCTCAATGATTTTTTCCCCAATACTATGCCTTGTTCTGCATTGAGTGGAGGGCTTGGTAGAGGGCAGGGCTTTGCTTCCTCATGTCAGACCCCCTAGCACAGTAATGACATCCCCTATTCTCACTCACTGATTCTTTTCCCCAATGCCATGCCCTGTTCTGCATTGTGTGGAGATGGGCATCTTGGTAGAGGGCAGGGCTTTGCTTCCTCATGTCAGACCCTCCAGCACAGTAATGACATCCCCTATTCTCACTCACTGATCTTTTCCCCAATGCCATGCCCTGTTCTGCATTGTGTGGAGATGGCCATCTTGGTAGAGGGCAGGGCTTTGCTTCCTCATGTCAGACCCTCAAGCACAGTAATGACACCCCAATTCTCACTGATATTTTCCCAAATACTATGCCCTGTTCTGCACTGCATGGAGGGCTTGGTAGAGGGCAAGGCTTTTCTTCCTCATGTCAGAGCCTCCAGCAAGGAGAACAGCGATCAGCACAGTAATGACATTCCCAAATCTCACTCACTGATCTTTTCCCCAATGCCATGCCCTGTTCTGAATTGTGTGGACATGGCCATCTTGGTAGAGGGCAGGGCTTTGCTTCCTCATGTCAGAGCCTCCAGCAGGGAGAACAGTGATCAGCACAGTGATGCCATTCCCAAATTTTCCTTAATACCATGCCCTGTTCTGCATTGTGTGAAGATAGCCATCTTGGTAGAGGGCAGGGCTTTGCTTCCTCATGTCAGACCCTCTAGCACAGTAATGACATCCCCAATTCTCACTCACTGATCTTTTCCCCAATACCATGCCCTGTTCTGCATTGTGTGGAGATGGGCATCTTGGTAGAGGGCAGGGCTTTTCTTCCTCGTGTCAGAACCTCCAGCACAGTAATGACATCCCCAAATCCCACTGATATTTTCCCCAATACTATGCCCTGTTTTGCATTGCATGGAGGGCTTGGTAGAGGGCAGGGCTTTGTTTCCTAATGTCAGACCCTCCAGCACGGTAATGACATTCCCAAATCTCACTCACTGATCTTTTCCCCAATGCCATGCCCTGTTCTGAATTGTCTGGAGATGGCCATCTTGGTAGAGGGCAGGACTTTTCTTCCTCATGTCAGAGCCTCCAGCAAGGAGAACAGTGATCAGCACAGTGATGCCATCCCCAAATCTCACTGAGTTTTCCCTAATACCATGCCCTGTTCTGCATTGTGTGGAGATGGGCATCTTGGTAGAGGGCAGGGCTTTGCTTCCTCATATCAGACCCTCCAGCACAGTAATGACACCCCAATTCTCACTGATATTTTCCCCAATACTATGCCCTGTTCTGCATTGCGTGGAGGACTTGGTAGAGGGCAGGGCTTTGCTTCCTCATGTCCGACCCCCCAGCACAGTAATGACATCCCCACATCTCACTCACGGATCTTTTCTCCAATGCCATGCCCTGTTCTGCATTTTGTGGAGATGGCCATCTTGGTAGAGGGCAGGGCTTTGCTTCCTCACGTCAGACCCCCCAGCACAGTAATGACACCCCAATTCTCACTGATATTTTCCCCAATACTATGCCCTGTTCTGCATTGCATGGAGGGCTTGGTAGAGGGCAAGGCTTTTCTTCCTCATGTCAGAGCCTCCAGCAAGGAGAACAGCGATCAGCACAGTAATGACTTTCCCAAATCTCAATCACTGATCTTCTCCCCAATGCCATGCCCTGTTCTGAATTGTGTGGAGATGGACATCTTGGTAGAGGCCGGAGCTTTGCTTCCTCATGTCAGAGCCTCCAGCAAGGAGAAGAGTGATCAGCACGGTGATGCCATCCCCAAATCTCATTGAGTTTTCCTTAATACCATGCCCTGTTCTGCATTGTGTGTGTGGAGATGGTCATCTTGGTAGAGGGCAGGACTTTGCTTTCTCATGTCAGAACACTGAAAGGAAGGTGCTGTGGAACCACTAAGGCCAATGCTTTTGCTTTGCAACACAAGAAGTTTTGATAATTAAAGTATTGAAAAAGCACCAGGCTGGTGTCTCCTTCTTTTGTGGCCTATTTTACAATGGAACCTGATTCTGCTGGGTGGAAATGGGATAAAGGTGGCATGTGATAATATGAGCGCTAAGAGTCTGAATACTTCAGTGCTCTCTTCAGGTGTGGGGATACACAGACAAGGTGATACGGATGTAAGGCCTGTTAGAGGTATCTAAGTTGGTCACAATACACCCATGTCTGGCCCTGCTTACTACCTTGTGAGAGGCAGCAGTGTCTTAGATCAGTGGTCTCCAAACTGTGGTCCTTTGCTTGCCTTTATATGGCCCTTGGGGCGCTATAACAGTTTTGCATCTAAGCTAGTGTTGTCTAGTCCTTGGGTGCTTAGCTACAATACCTGGTTCCTGGTTCCAGACTGGAGGAAGCTATATCTTGACGGAAGCACACAAGCGGGTGCTGGAGTTCCATCACAGACACCAACAATGGGATCATAATTCTTGCCACTGACACCAACTATGGGGCACTATTCCTCCAACTGACACCAGAAACAAGACACTTTTCCTCCCACTGACACCACCAATAGGGGCATAATTCCTGCCACTGACACTGACAGTAGGGCACTATTCCTCCCACTGACACCACAGATGGGGCACTATTCCTCCCGCTGACACAAATGATGAGGCACTATTCCTCCCACTGACACCAATGATGGGGCACTATTCCTCCCACTGACACCAATGATGGGGCACTATTCCTCCCACTGACACCAATTATGGGGCACTATTCCTCCCACTGATACCAATGATGGGGCATTATTCCTGCCACTGACACCAACGATGGGACACTATTCCTCCCGCTGATACCAATGATGGGGCACTATTCCTCCCACTGATACCAATGATGGGGCACTATTCCTCCCACTGATACCAATGATGGGACACTATTCCTCCCACTGACACCAATGATGGGGCACTATTCCTCCCACTGACACCAATGATTGGACACTATTCCTCCCACTGATACCAATGATGGGGCACTATTCCTCCCCCTGATACCAATGATGGGGCACTATTCCTCCCCCTGATACCAATGATGGGGCACTATTCCTCCCCCTGATACCAATGATGGGACACTATTCCTCCCAGTGATACCAATGATGGGACACTATTCCTCGCAGTGATACCAATGATGGGACACTATTCCTCCCAGTGATACCAATGATGGGACACTATTCCTCGCAGTGATATCAATGAAGGGGCACTATTCCCCCCACTGACACCAATGATGGGGCACTATTCCTCCCACTGACACCAATGATTGGACACTATTCCTCCCACTGATACCAATGATGGGACACTATTCCTCCCAGTGATACCAATGATGGGACACTATTCCTCGCAGTGATACCAATGATGGGACACTATTCCTCCCACTGACACCAATGATAGGACACTATTCCTCACAGTGATACCAATGATGGGCCACTATTCCTCCCACTGATACCAATGATGGGACACTATTCCTCCCAGTGATACCAATGATGGGGCACTATTCCCCCCACTGACACCAATGATGGGGCACTATTCCTCCCACTGACACCAATGATTGGACACTATTCCTCCCACTGATACCAATGATGGGGCACTATTCCTCCCACTGACACCAATGATGGGGCACTATTCCTCCCACTGACACCAATGATGGGGCACTATTCCTCCCACTGATACCAATGATGGGGCACTATTCCTCCCACTAAAGTTGTGGCATTGTTTACACCCACTGACAGCAGGACATTTTCTACTCCCACTGGCCACAGTCTGGCCTCCCTAAAGTCTGAAGGACAGTAAACTGGCCCTTTGTTTAGAAAGTTTGGAAACCCCCTGTCTTAGATGATATGACACAGATAAACATTTTTAAGGCTCAAGACTGCACTGCTGTTTTTCAGAAGGAATTTCAGGCAGGTTACTACTTAGGGACAATTTACATTACTAGATGTTTCCTATAACCTACCACGTCTTCACTGTTTGAGTTCAGGTCCTCCTTTAGTTGTAGGAAGACTACCGGGTCCTGACCTGCAGAGTTTGGCCTTCTATGTTGGTTGGGCCATCCGTTTGTTGCTCTGTCTCCCCAGTGTACGGGGTCTTTGTATTCCTTGCTATAATGTTGGATCTTTTGGATGGAAATGTTTGGTATTTTTTTTTTTGGCACTTCTACCGCAAACGGGATTCCTTCATTACTTTGTGCCTTCAGCTTCTACCAATTCTTGGATGGACCTTTGTTTTTGCTTGCCTTTTGATTGCTCCTCCTGAGGCTCCCGAGAGCTCTTTGTCTTTAAACTCTGTGCAAATTGTTACCAATTTACCATTGAGAAGATATCTGGGCTCCCTAATAGTGGATCTAAGATCTGATTAAGTGTTAGTGAGCCCCCCTGAGTAAGGGTGGTCGCTGGCTCTCTGGTAAGCTTCCAGTGTGATCGTGTGGTGGGGGTCACATTGGTAAACTCTCGGTTTGCATACTCAGCACGGATTCTCCTATGGGACTCTCTTTCTATGGACTTTAGCTTAATTACTTTTTGCTTAGCATATTGACTCATGCACTTTATGTTTGCACAGTGTTGCACTTTATTTATATGCATTTAAATATTTATTTAGCACTGCACTTTGCTTATTGTTAATTTACCTAGTATCTGGGTTATAGTGTACAGCTGCCTGCTTTGGGCTCCAAGCGCAGATATACAGGGTGGGCCATTTATATGGATACGCCTTAATAAAATGGGAATGGTTGGTGATATTAACTTCCTGTTTGTGGGCACATTAGTATATGTGAGGGGGGAAACTTTTCAAGATGGGTGGTGACCATGGCGGCCATTTTGAAGTCGGCCATTTTTAATCCAAATTTTGTTTGGACCAACGAGTACTAGATGTTCCATGAACTGGACAAATAAGACCAACTAGTACTAGATATTCCATGTCTTGGATAAATTAGATCAACTATTACTAGTATTCTGTGGCCTGGAGATCAGCTAGTAGTAGATGTTCCATGTCCTGAATAAATGAGACCAACTAGTACTAGATGTTCCATGAGCTGAATAAATGAGACCAACTAGTACTAGATGTTCCATGAGCTAGATAAATGAGACCAACTAGTACTAGATGTTCCATGAGCTAGATAAATGAGACCAACTAGTACTAAATTTTCCATGTCCTGAATAAAGTAAACCAACTAGTACTAGTACTAGTATTCTGTGGCCTGGATAAATGAGACGAGCTAGTACTAGATGTTCCATGAACTGGATAAATGAGACCAGCTAGTACTAGATATTCCATGTCTTGGATAAATGAGACCAGCTAGTACTAGATGTTCCATGTCTTGGATAAATGAGACCAGCTAGTACTAGATGTTCCATGTATTGGATAAATGAGACCAACTAGTACTAGATGTTCCATGAACTGGATAAATGAGACCAACTAGTACTAGATGTTCCATGAACTGGATAAATGAGACCAACTAGTACTAGATATTCCATGTCTTGGATAAATGAGACGAGCTAGTACTAGATATTTCATGTCTTGGATAAATAAGAACAACTAGTACTAGATATTCCATGTCTTGGATAAATGAGACCAACTAGTAGTAGATATTCCATGTCTTGGATAAATGAGACCAACTAGTACTAGATGTTCCATGTCTTGGATAAATTATATCAGCTAGTACTATTATTCTGTGGCCTAGAGAAATGAGATCAGCTAGTACTAGATGTTCCATGACCTGGATAAATGAGACCAACTAGTACTAGTATTCTATGGCCTGGATAAATGAGACCAACTAGTACTAGATATTCCATGTCTTGGATAAATGAGACCAACTACTACTAGATGTTCCATGACCTGGATAAATGAGACCAACTAGTACTAGATGTTCCATGTCTTGGATAAATTATATCAGCTAGTACTATTATTCTGTGGCCTAGAGAAATGAGATCAGCTAGTACTAGATGTTCCATGACCTGGATAAATGAGACCAACTAGTACTAGATGTTCCATGTCTAGGATAAATTAGAATAACTAGTACTAGATATTCCATGTCTTGGATAAATGAGACCAACTAGTACTAGATATTCCATGTCTTGGATAAATGAGACCAACTAGTACTAGATATTCCATGTCTTGGATAAATGAGACCAGCTAGTACTAGATATTCCATGTCTTGGATAAATGAAACCAACTAGTACTAGATATTCCATGTCTTGGATAAACGAGACCAACTAGTAGTAGATGTTCCATGACCTGGATAAATGAGACCAACTAGTACTAGATATTCCATGTCTTGGATAAATGAGACCAGCTAGTACTAGATATTCCATGTCTTGGATAAACGAGACCAACTAGTAGTAGATGTTCCATGACCTGGATAAATGAGACCAACTAGTACTAGATGTTCCATGTCTTGGATAAATTATATAAGCTAGTACTATTATTCTGTGGCCTAGAGAAATGAGATCAGCTAGTACTAGATGTTCCATGACCTGGATAAATGAGACCAACTAGTACTAGTATTCTATGGCCTGGATAAATGAGACCAACTAGTACTAGATGTTCCTTGTCTAGGATAAATAAGAACAACTAGTACTAGATATTCCATGTCTTGGATAAATTAGAATAACTAGTACTAGTATTCTGATACTTGGATAAATGAGACCAACTAGTACTAGAACCTTCACAGACAAGTTCAGGCGCGGTCTGCTATGCGGGTGAATTTACAGTAATCATTGCTCCTCAACAGCGAAACCTGCAACGTGCGAAGACACAAACACCATGGACATTCCATCTCCTCGCCACCTCACAACCACCTCACAGCGAGGAACCCGACCTCAATAACCTGACGCCCGCCATCGTATCCCATCAGAAAAATAACTTGGACCCTAGGCTGCCATTGATTGTTATCACACCGCACGCCGCTCCATCAAATAATCCTATGGATCCCCCATGGCTTTGCTGATATTCTTCTCCCTTCCCGCTGAGAGATCAGAAGTGGTTTTTAAATCCCTTGCAGATGACCTCTCTTTCATTGGAGGAACCCCCCCCTTTTTTTTTTTTTTCCTTTGCAAGTGATATTTAGCTTCTGAGATATCCAAAGGCGACCTTCCGTCTAATAAAAAATTAATTAGAGCTGATTGCGTTTTTGAAACACGCAGCTAGTGCGCAAGATAGGTTGACACATTGTTATGAGATATATTGATTACCAATATGGAACGCAGGCAGCACGCAGCGAGCGTACTTACACTGTACTATAAAGTTTTACAATACAAATTAAAAAAAAAAATTCAGAAAAAAATAACTCAATGAATTATTTTGTTGAAAGAAATATAAAAATTCTCTATTATGTAAAAAAAAAAATTAAAAAAAAAATCTTTTTTTCATCATTTTATTTATATTCTTCCTCAAATTTTTGGTAAAATTTGTCGATTTATTGATTGGTTTGCGCAAAAGTTGCCGCGTTTACGGATGATGAGAATTCATTTCTGGGGTTTTTATTTATTTTTTACTAGTAATGGCGGCGATCTGCGATTTTTAGCGGTGCCGTGATATTGCGGTGGACATGTCGGACCATTTTGACACTTTTTTTGGGGACCATTGGCATTTATACAGCGATCAGTGCTATGAAAATGCCATTGGCAGTGAAGGGGTTAACCTGGAGGGGGCGCTCTAAGGGGTTAACTGTGTTCCCTCAGCGTGTTCTAACTGTATGGGGGCGGGGCTGGCAGGGGGAGGGGAGTGATCACGGCTCCCATATACAGGGAACCTGTGATCACAGCCCTTCCCCCTCTGTCAGAGCGGAGATCCCTGTTTACTTACACCGACCTCTGTTCTCTCTCATGGGGGGGCCATCGTGTGTAGCCGGCAGAGATCGAGTCCTCCCTACCTGCACCCTGCCCCCCGGAACACTGCGAGCGTGCCCCCGGCGGCGCGCGCTCACAATGCTAGTTATCACGGCGGCCATCGGGTGACGGCGGTTTGCGATAACGAGCCACTTTGCCGCCATCACGCTGCGGCGGGTGGTAGGCAAGTGGTTAAAGATGCTGATTGGGTTTTTACATAAATAACAGCTACTCTTCACAGAGTTAGAGGTTGCAGTGCAAACAGTGCAGTCTATTAGGTTTGAGCCATAAAGGAAACTGTTGTAGAATAGTAGTAGGTCAATGGGTAAGGAGGAACATCCACCATCTGCGTGGACACTAGGGGTTGCCACCTGTCCAGGATTCACCCGGACAGTTCGGATTTTGAATCGTTATTCAGACCGGGCTATGGCTTCCCAGTAGGGTTGCTGGCTGCAGTTGTCTGAGCCAGAAGTGTCTCTTACATTCAGATGTAAAAGGGGAACCCTGCGGATTCAAATGTAAAAGGGGAACTCTGTGGATTCAGATGTAAAAGGGGAACTCTACAGATTCAGATGTAAACGGGGAACTCTGCGGATTCAGATGTGAAAGGGGAACTCTGCAAGTTCAGATGTAAAGGGGAACTCTGTGGATTCAGATGTAAAGGGAAACTCTGCAAGTTTGGATGTAAAGGGGAACGCTGCGGATTCAGATGTAAAGGGGAATGCTGCGGATTCAGATGTAAAGGGGAACTCTGCAGATTCAGATGTGAAAGGGGAACTCTGCAAGTTTGGGTGTAAAGGGGAACTCTGCGGATTTAGATGTAAAGGGAAACGCTGCAAGTTTGGATGTAAAGGGGAACTCTGCAGATTCAGATGTGAAAGGGGAACTCTGCAGATTCAGATGTAAAAGGGGAACTCTCCAGATTCAGATGTAAAAGGGGAAATCTGCAGGCTCAGATGTGAAAGGGGAACTCTGTGGATTCAGATGTGAAAGGGGAACTCTGCGGATTCAGATGTAAAAGGGGAAATCTGCAGATTCAGTTGTGAAAAAAGAACTCTGCGGATTCAGATGTAAAGGGGAATTCTGCGGATTCAGATGTGAAAGGGGAACTCTGCGGATTCAGATGTAGAAGTGAAACTCTGCAGATTCAGCTGTAAAAAGGGGACTCTGCATATTCAGATGTAAAAGGGGAACTCTGCGGATTCAGATGTAAAGGGGAACTCTGCAGATTCAGGTGTAAAGGGGAACTCTGCGGATTCAGATGTGAAAGGGGAACTCTGCGGATTCAGATGTAAAAGGGGAAATGTACAGATTCAGATGAAAGGGGAACTCTGCGGATTCAGATGTAAGGGGGAATTCTGCGGATTCAGATGTAGAAGTGGAACTCTGCGTATTCAGATGTAAAGGGGGAACTCTGTGGATTCAGATGTAAAGGGGAACTCTGCAGATTCAGATGTAAAGAGGAACTCTGCGGATTCAGATGTGAAAGGGGAACTCTGCAGATTCGGATGTAAAGGGAAACTGCAAGTTCGGATGTAAAGGGGAACTCTGCAGATTCAGATGTAAAGGGGAATTCTGCGGATTCAGATGTAAAAGGGGAACTCTGTGGATTCAGATGTAAAGGGAAACTCTGCAAGTTCAGATGTAAAAGGGAGCTCTGTGAATTCAGATGTAAAGGGAAACTCTGCACGTTCAGATGTAAAGGGGGACTCTGCAAGTTCAGATGTAAAGGGGAACTCTGTGGATTCAGATGTAAAGGGGAACTCTGCAAGTTCAGATGTAAAGGGGATCTCTGCGGATTCAGATGTAAAGGGGAACTCTGCAAGTTCAGATGTAAAGGGGATCTCTGCGGATTCAGATGTAAAATGGGAACTCTGTGGACCCTGATGTAAAGGGATACTCTTGTGAATAACTTCATATGATTAGAAATGTTATTTAATCGCAAATTACATGTATCGTTTATATTTACACTATAACCAAAACTGCTGTGCGCCTCCAAAGTGTTCGGGTTTGACTTGAAGAGAAGGTGGCGAGCCTTATGGGCACCCCTGATGGAAACATGCTGTGCCACGTGGCGAGGGAGACACCTCCGACCCACAGGCCGCCTATCTATAATGGTATATAAAACACTTAAGGTTACAAAACTAGAACAGGGTGGAGTCATTACCACAAACCTACTAACAGCAGTGGACATAACGATGGGAGATGGAGTTGAGAATGTCTATGGTAAGGTGGTCTGAGATGCCTTAGGGTAAAGAGCCATTCGTGGGCCCTCCCCTCGTAGGTGGACTTCAAGCAATGAGCTAATAATATTACAGGAGAAAGGTTTAAACATGGTGCTGGTATTGAGATAGGACTGAGGAGGAGAATATCACCTCTCTCGTTGTAGAGCGTTACAATAGTCAAGAGAGGTTCTCACCTTTCGAGGATAGGATCCAGAAGGAGAAAAGAGAGAGGAGGAGGAGGTCTTCCCAGGACAGAGGCGTGGAGAGGGGTCCAGAAGCAATGGGCACGGTATGTGATGGTATTGAGATAGGACTGAGGAGGAGACTATCTCCTCTCTTGTTGTAGAGCAGTAGAATAGTCAAGAGAGGTTAAGCAAGGGAGGAAAGTGAAGAAGAGAACAAAGAGTTGAAGATTGGAAGCGTGAGGTATGGTTATGGTTGGTTACTACACTGGTCAAGAGGTCACAGCTCACCTTTCGAGGATAGGATCCAGAAGGAGACAAGAGAGAGGAGGAGGAGGTCTTCCCAGGACGGAGGCGCGGAGAGGGGTCCAGAGGCAATGGGCACGGTATGTGATGGTATTGAGATAGGACTGAGGAGAAGAATATCTCCTCTCTCGTTGTAGAGCGTTAGAATAGTCAAGAGAGGTTAAGCAAGGGAGGAAAGTGAAGAAGAGAACAAAGAGTTGAAGATTCGAAGCGTGAGCTATGGTTGGTTACTACACTGGTCAAGAGGTCACAGCTCACCTTTCGAGGATAGGATCCAGAAGGAGACAAGAGAGAGGGAGGAGGAGGTCTTCCCAGGACGGAGGCGTGGAGAGGGGTCCAGAGGCAATGGGCACGGTATGTGATGGTATTGAGATAGGACTGAGGAGGAGAATATCTCCTCTCTCGTTGTAGAGCGTTAGAATAGTCAAGAGAGGTTAAGCAAGGGAGGAAAGTGAAGA
>BLSH010063241.1:40855-64132 GCA_018402905.1 Glandirana rugosa
TCGACACTGGAGAACTGGTCACATCATTGGTTGGTATTGGTATGGAGTGCGAAGCTTAGAAGTTGAGAAACGAGAGAAGTTGAAGATTCGAAGCGTGAGGTATGGTTATGGTTGGTTACTACACTGGTCAAGAGGTCACAGCTCACCTTTCGAGGATAGGATCCAGAAGGAGACAAGAGAGAGGAGGAGGTGGTCTTCCCAGGACGGAGGCATGGAGAGGGGTCCGGAGGCAATGGGCACGGTATGTGATGGTATTGAGATAGGACTGAAGAGAAGAATATCTCCTCTCTCGTTGTAGAGCGTTAGAATAGTCAAGAGAGGTTAAGCAAGGGAGGAAAGTGAAGAAGAGAGCAAAGAGTTGAAGATTCGAAGCGTGAGGTATGGTTATGGTTGGTTACTACACTGGTCAAGAGGTCACAGCTCACCTTTCGACGATAGGATCCAGAAGGAGACAAGAGAGAGGAGGAGGAGGTCTTCTCAAGACAGAGGCGTGGAGAGGGGTCCAGAGGCAATGGGCACGGTATGTGGTGGTATTGAGATAGGACTGAGGAGGAGAATATCTCCTCTCTCGTTGTAGAGCGGTAGAATAGTCAAGAGAGGTTATGCAAGGGAGGAAAGTGAAGAAGAGAACAAAGAGTTGAAGATTCGAAGCGTGAGGTATGGTTATGGTTGGTTACTACACTGGTCAAGAGGTCACAGCGCACCTTTCAAGGATAGGATCCAGAAGGAGACAAGAGAGAGGAGGAGGAAGTCTTCGCAGGATGGAGGCGTGGAGAGGGGTCCAGAGGCAATGGGCACGGTATGTGATGGTATTGAGATAGGACTGAGGAGGAGAATATCTCCTCTCTCGTTGTAGAGCTTTAGAATAGTCAAGAGAGGTTAAGCAAGGGAAGAAAGTGAAGAAGAGAACAAAGAGTTGAAGATTCGAAGCGTGAAGTATGGTTATGGTTGGTTACTACACTGGTCAAGAGGTCACAGCTCACCTTTCGAGGATAGGATCCAGAAGGAGACAAGAGAGAGGAGGAGGAGGTCTTCCCAGGACGGAGGCGTGGAGAGGGGTCCAGAGGCAATGCGCACGGTATGTGGTGGTATTGAGATAGCACTGGGGAGGAGATTATCTCCTCTCTCGTTGTAGAGCGTTAGAATAGTCAAGAGAGGTTAAGCAAGGGATGAAAGTGAAGAAGAGAACAAAGAGTTGAAGATTCGAAGCGTGAAGTATGGTTATGGTTGGTTACTACACTGGTCAAGAGGTCACAGCTCACTTTTCGACGATAGGATCCAGAAGGAGACAAGAGAGAGAATGAGGAGGTCTTCCCAGGACGGAGGCATGGAGAGGGGTCCAGAGGCAATGGGCACCGTATGTGATGGTATTGAGATAGGACTGAGGAGGAGAATATCTCCTCTCTCGTTGTAGAGCGGTAGAATGGTCAAGAGAGGTTAAGCAAGGGAGAAAAGTGAAGAAGAGAACAAAGAGTTGAAGATTCGAAGCGTGAGGTATGGTTATGGTTGGTCACTACACTGGTCAAGAGGTCACAGCTCACCTTTCGAGGATAGGATCCAGAAGGAGACAAGAGAGAGGAGTAGGAGGTCTTCCCAGGACTGAGGGGTCCAGAGGCAATGGGCACGGTATGTGATGGTATTGAGATAGGACTGAGGAGGAGACTATCTCCTTTCTCGTTGTAGAGCGGTAGAATAGTCAAGAGAGGTTATGCAAGGGAGGAAAGTGAAGAAGAGAACAAAGAGTTGAAGATTCGAAGCGTGAGGTATGGTTATGGTTGGTTACTACACTGGTCAAGAGGTCACAGCGCACCTTTCAAGGATAGGATCCAAAAGGAGACAAGAGAGAGGAGGAGGAGGTCTTCCCAGGACGGAGGTGCGGAGAGTGGTCCAGAGGCAATGGGCACGGTATGTGATGGTATTGAGATAGGACTGAGAAGAAGAATATCTCCTCTCTCGTTGTAGAGCGGTAGAATAGTCAAGAGAGGTTAAGCAAGGGTGGAAAGTGAAGAAGAGAACAAAAAGTTGAAGATTCGAAGCATGAGGTATGGTTATGGTTGGTTACTACACTGGTCAAGAGGTCACAGCTCACCTTTCGAGGATAGGATCCAGAAGGACCCAAGAGAGAGGAGGAGGAGGTCTTCCCAGGACGGAGGCATGGAGAGGGGTCCAGAAGCAATGGGCACGGTATGTGATGGTATTGAGATAGGACTGAGGAGAAGAATATGTCCTCTCTCGTTGTAGAGCGGTAGAATAGTCAAGAGAGGTTAAGCAAGGGAGGAAAGTGAAGAAGAGAACAAAGAGTTGAAGATTTGAAGCGTGAGGTATGGTTATGGTTGGTTACTACACTGGTCAAGAGGTCACAGCTCACCTTTCGAGGATAGGATCCAGAAGGAGACAAGAGAGAGGAGGAGGAGGTCTTCCCAGGACGGAGGCGCGGAGAGGGGTCCGGAGGCAATGGGCACGGTATGTGATGGTATTGAGATAGGACTGAGGAGGAGAATATCTCCTCTCTCATTGTAGAGCGGTAGAATGGTCAAGAGAGGTTAAGCAAGGGAGGAAAGTGAAGAAGAGAACAAAGAGTTGAAGATTCGAAGCGTGAGGTATGGTTATGGTTGGTTACTACACTGGTCAAGAGGTCACAGCTCACCTTTCGAGGATAGGATCCAGAAGGAGACAAGAGAGAGGAGGAGGAGGTCTTCCCAGGACGGAGGCGTGGAGAGGGGTCCAGAGGCAATGGGCACCGTATGTGGTGGTATTGAGATAGGACTGGGGAGGAGATTATCTCCTCTCTCGTTGTAAAGCTTTAGAATAGTCAAGAGAGGTTAAGCAAGGGAGGAAAGTGAAGAAGAGAACAAAGAGTTGAAGATTCGAAGCGTGAAGTATGGTTATGGTTGGTTACTACACTGGTCAAGAGGTCACAGCGCACCTTTCAAGGATAGGATCCAGAAGGAGACAAGAGAGAGGAGGAGGAAGTCTTCGCAGGATGGAGGCGTGGAGAGGGGTCCAGAGGCAATGGGCACGGTATGTGATGGTATTGAGATAGGACTGAGGAGGAGAATATCTCCTCTCTCGTTGTTGAGCTTTAGAATAGTCAAGAGAGGTTAAGCAAGGGAAGAAAGTGAAGAAGAGAACAAAGAGTTGAAGATTCGAAGCGTGAAGTATGGTTATGGTTGGTTACTACACTGGTCAAGAGGTCACAGCTCACCTTTCGAGGATAGGATCCAGAAGGAGACAAGAGAGAGGAGGAGGAGGTCTTCCCAGGACGGAGGGGTCCAGAGGCAATGGGCACGGTATGTGATGGTATTGAGATAGGACTGAGGAGGAGACTATCTCCTTTCTCGTTGTAGAGCGGTAGAATAGTGAAGAGAGGTTAAGCAAGGGAGGAAAGTGAAGAAGAGAACAAAGAGTTGAAAATTCGAAGCGTGAGGTATGGTTATGATTGGTCACTACACTGGTCAAGAGGTCACAGCTCACCTTTCGAGGATAGGATCCAGAAGGAGACAAGAGAGAGGAGGAGGAGGTCTTCCCAGGACGGAGGCGTGGAGAGGGGTCCAGAGGCAATGGGCACGGTATGTGATGGTATTGCAAGGGTATCATGGCGAAGGGTTCACCAAGGCATTAACAAGGTGTCATCAAATTCTGGGGGTAAAAAATGGTTGATCCAAGGTCTCCAAACTTTCTCAAACTTGCGTGTTTTGTTATTTCCTATAGCTTCCATTTTGGCATGGATAAGAGCACTACTTATTCTACCCTTAACCTCAGCCACCATCAATTTCGAGGATTTCCATGGTCTTCTTGGCAGCAGTAGTGAGTTGAAGGAGCAGTTGAATTTGAGTACGGGTTAGGTCTGCCGGGTTTAAATTTAGAAGTTCTGTAATTGGGTCAGCCGTGATATTGGTGTCCAATGATTTGTTTGCGTATTCATTTAACAACCGCTGTATCTGATGCTAGCAACCTAAATACGGGATGTGAGTGGGGATGTGCATGGAAGCTATTGGTCTATTTATAAAGTAGAGAATGTGACTTTCTCCCGCATGGACCTGGAAGATGCACCAGCTGAATGTCAGATTCTCTGCTTTATGAATATAACCTCATAGGCTTTGGTACGCCCTCTAGGTGCCTAAGGCACAAGACCAGCCCTCTGTGTGCATTATTTTTTTCAGTAAAAGTATGCGTCATGGGTACGAGTTTGTGGATACCTGATATGAATATGGAGTTGGTCTTCCTTTGTGCCTGTGGCATCCTCCACTCTTCTAGGAAGGCTTTCTACAAGGGAGGGTGTGTGTGGGAATTTGTACCCATTTGAGAGGTCAGGTACTGATGTTGGATGAGAAGACCTGGCTCATAATCAGCGTTCCAAATCATCCCAAACGTGTTCAGTCGGGTTGAGGTCAGGGCTCTGAGCTTGTTGGCCATCTCATTCCAAAACCATGGCCAACAATATGGAGTTGTCCCCCTTTGTGGCTTTAGAAGTGTCTATGAGAATGTTTGACCATTCTTCCAGAAGCCGGTTTGTGAGGTGTAGCCTCAACTCATCTACGAAGGCTTTCCACAAGATTTTGGAGGCTGTCTGTGGGAATTTGCACCCATTTGGGAGGTCAGTTACTGATGTTGAATGGGAAGACCTGGCTCTCAATTGGGATTCCAGTTCATTCTAAAGGTGTTCAGTAGGGTCAAGGTCAGGGCTCTGTGCTTGTTGGACATCCAATTCCAAAACCATGGCCATTAAAATAGAGTTGGCTCCCCCCTTTGCGGCTTTAACACTCTGCACTCTTCTGGGAAAACAGTCCACAAGATTATGGTCCAAATTCTTACAAATGGTCAGTATAGCTCCCAACAGTCGCACATTTGGAACTAAACAACCTCCACTCTTCTGGGAAGTCTTTTCACAAGATGTTGGAGGTTGTTCGTGGGATGTTATGCCCATTTGTGAGGTCAGTTACTGGTGTTGGATGAGAAGACCTGGATCATATGTTGGGCCTCACGTTGGGCACCAGAAAAAAAGACCTGGTTCACAATTGGTGTTCCAATTCATCCCAAAAATTTTTAGTAAGATTTGAGGTCAGGGCTCTGTAACGGGACTCCGTAGTTCCTCCACACCAAACTGATCAAGCCATGTCTTTATGGAGCTGGCTTTGTACACAGGGGCATGGACATGCTGAAACAAAAATGGTCTTCACCAAACTGTTGGCACCATTAATATAAAGTTACATAGTTAGTCAGTTTGAAAAAAAAGACACAAGTCCATCTAGTTCAACCAATAAAAAAGAAGAAAAAAAAAATCCCATACATACAATGCTATACCAACAGTTGATCCAGAAGAAGAGGAAAAACCCTGGCAAAGCATGATCCAATTTGCTACAGCAGAGGAAAAATTCCTTCCTGATCCCTCAAGAGGCAATCGGATTTTCCCTGGATCAACTTTCCTATAAATGTTAGTATCCAGTTATGTACATTTAGGAAAGAATCCAGGCCTTTTTTTAAGCAACCTACTGAGCTGGCCAGAACCACCTCTTGAACTCTTATTGTGAAGAAACCTTTCCATATTACCTCCTTTGTTCCTCCTCTTTGTACCTTAAACAGCTTCTACCCTTCTGGGAAGGCTTTCCTCAAGATTTTGGAGGGTGTCTCTGGGACTTTGTGTCCTTTTGTGAAGTCAGGTACTGATGTTGATCGAGAAGACCTGGATCATATGTTGGGCCTCACGTTGGGCACCAGAAAAAAAAGGCCTGGTTCACAATTGATGTTCCAATTCACTCCAAAAATGTTCAGTAGGGTTGAGGTCAGGGCTCTGTACGGGGACACTTGAGTTCTTCCACACCAAACTGGTCACGCCATGTCTTTATGGAGCTGGCTTTGTACACAGGGGCACAGTCATACTGGAACAGAAAAGGGTCTTCACCAAACTGTTACCGCAAGGTTGGAAGAGCACAATTGTCTACAATGTCTTTGTATGTTGTAGCATCAACAGTACCTTTCACTGCAAACGTAATCATTTTGAGAAGTATCCAGTTTTCGCCGTATTTTAAACCCAACTCTAGAACAGCCCTTCTCAACTAGGGTTCCTCCAGAAGTTGTGGCTGATGGATCTTTGATTTGATGGTGCCGGCATAGTCCCAGGACCAGGCCATTTGAAAAAGCCAGCAGGAGGACACCAATGGTCTTTTTGGCCTTCTGTAAGGGTGGCATTTTACCCACTACCGTTGGGGTTTTATTTTTCCTACTCACTAACGATGTATAAGCCATTTTTTTCTATTGCGCCCAGATGAATCGATCTCATTAAGGGTTCCCCGAGAGCTAAAAATTATTTTTGAGGTTCCTCTTGGGTAAAAAGTTGAGAAAGGCTGCTCTAGAACCCCATATTAGCTTTAACGTGTCAATATAATTTCGAAAGTCATTTTCAATATTTTTATTTTGATCAAAACTATACTAGGTTGATCCTGCCATAAAGTTCCTTGTGCAGGCTCTTCCTGTTATAAAAAACATAGAGAAGTGACAGCAGAAAAAAGACTGAGTAGTACTTCTAGTCTGCTCATTTTCGGGGGGGGGGTTGTACTTTTTTGTCTAAATATAGATCTACACTATATTACCAATAGTATTGGGACGCCTGCCTTTACACGCACATGAACTTTAATGGCATTCCTGTCTTAGTCTGTAGGGTTCAATATTGAGCTGGCCCCACCCTTTGCAGCTATAACAGCTTCAACTCTTCTGGGAAGGCTGTCCACAAGGTTTAGGAGTGTCTATGGGAATGTTTGACCGTTCTTCCAGAAGCGTGGTCAGGCATTGATGTTGGACGAGAAGGCCTGGCTCGCAGTCTCCGCTCTAATTCATCCCAAAGGTGTTCTGTCAGGTTGAGGTCAGGACTCTGTGCAGGCCAGTCAAGTTCCTCCACCCCAAACTCGCTCATCCATGTCTTTATGGACCTTGCTTTGTGCACTGGTCCGAATCATTTGGTGGATGGGGGATTAGCACTGATAGGGGCACTGATTGGCACTGATAGGCGGCACTAATGTGCACTGCTGGGTGGCATTGATTGGCACTGATGAGGCTGCATTGATGGGCCCTGATGAGTTGGCACTGATAAGGTGGCACCGATGGGCACTGATGAGGGGGCACTAATATGTAGAATTGATGGGCACTAATAGGCGGCACTGATATCCAGCACTGATGGGCACTGATAGGAGGCACTGATGGGCAATGATAGGTGGCACTTATGGGCACTGATAGGCAGCACTGATGGGTACTGAAAGGCGGCACTGATGGGCACTGATATGCAGCACTAATGGGCGCTGATAGACAGCACTGATGGGCACTGATAGATGGCACTGACGGGCACTGATAGGCGGCACTGATTGGCACTGACAGGCAGCACTGATGAGTAATAATAGATGGCAATGATAGGCAGCACTGATAATGAGGTACTGACAGTCATTACTGAGGGGCACTGATTGGCATCTGTAAAGGACACTGACAGGCATTACTGATGGACACTGGTTGGCACCTTGATGGGCACTGACTGGCACTTTGGTGGGCACTGACTGGCACTTTTTCTGGGTACTTACTGGCAGCTGATGGGCAGTGATTGGCACTGTGATGGGCACCTCTGATGGGGGCTGCGCTGGTAATGTGCTGACCCCCCCCCCTCCTCTGACAGGAGAACCGGTCACAGCTGATCACATGGTAAACAGCCTCCGTCAGAGGCTCTTTACCATGATCGGAGTTGTGGTGTGTCAGAGTGACATGCCATCGATTGCCATACCTCGTATGACGTCCAGTCAGGATAACGCAACCACCAGGGGGTGGGAAGTGGTTAATGTAGCACAGTGCTAAATAGCAAACAATGGCCTGGTCATGAAGGGGGGGTAAATCTTCTGGAGCACAAGTCGTTAAAAACCGCACTATTCATTTTATATACAGTATTTAATGCCTATAGTGCATAGGCGTGACGCTCGGGGCTTATATCCCATTTATTTATGGCTCTCTCAGGACTTCCGATGGACAGAAATGTCACCCCCAATCCTCGCAGAAGAGGAAACTCCGCCACCCACGAAGCTTTCACCGCGCCAATCGTTGGCGTCTTCAAATTCCTTTCCAGAAAAGCTATTTCTGCTCGGAGACAAAGGGGGAAATAAGTGGATATATTTTTACTTTTCCATTGCGTTCTGAGAATGTGATATAAAAAAAAAAAACAACAAAAGTCTTAAAATAAAACGCCGAAGCTTCAGATGATCTTTTTTTTTTCGAAAATTGATAAACCTTTGGTGTATTTTTCTAAATTCCCCGATGATAGAAATGGAAGCCGCGCCATAAAATGTGCCAAATGGATTAACGCGGAGGGGGTGAGACGAGGAAAGTGCCGATTGACGGATGGAGAAATGTATACATTCTTTACATAGTTCAAGGAATAACAATGCGTTCACGCCAGCTCTCTGCTCCATTAACCGTGGCTTCCATAATGGCTTCCACCATTCAGTAACCCATTGTTGGACCTTTCATACAAAGAGTTTTCATTGGACAACGATTGGCTTGTGCGTTCCTGCATTACATCCCCTCTTCATGCCTAAAGCGTATAATCCCAATCACTAAAGCCTCGTCGAAGACAATACCAAAACACCCGAGCGCCGTATATATAAAAATTTACAGTATCTCACAAAAGTAAGTACACCCCTCCCATCATGTGACAACACTGAAGAGCTGACACTTTGCTACAATGTAAAGTAGTGAGTGTACAGCTTGTATAACAGTGTAAATTTGCTGTCCCCTCAAAATAACTCAACACACAGCCATTAATGTCTAAGTGAAAATGTCCGAATTGGGCCCGATTAGCCATTTTCCCTCCCCCGGTGTCACGTGACCCGTTAGTGTTACAAGGTCTCCGGTGTGAATGGGGAGCAGGTGTGTTAAATTTGGTTTTATCGCTCTCACTCTCTCATACTGGTCACTGGAAGTTCAACATGGCACCTCATCGCAAAGAACCCTCTGAGGATCTGAAAAAAAAGAATTGTTGCTCTACATAAAGATGGCCTAGGCCAGTGTTCCCCGACCCAGTCCTCAAGGCCCACCAACAGGTCATGTTTTCAGGAATTCCCTCACATGAATCAGCTGTGGTAATTACTAAGGCAGTGAAACTGATCAAATCACCTGTGCAAAATAATGGAAATCCTGAAAACATGGCCTGTTGGTGGGCCTTGAGGATAGGGTTGGGGAACACTGGCCTAGGCTATAAGAAGATTGCCAAGACCCTGAAACTGAGCTGCAGCCCGGTGGCCAAGACCATACAGCGGTGTAACAGGAGAGGTTCCACTCAGAACAGCGCCTCGCCATGGTCAACCAAAGACGTTGACTGCACAAGCTCAGCGTCATATCCAGAGGTTGTCTTTGAGCCATTTTCCCTTCCCCGGTGTCACGTGACCCATTACTGTTACAAGGTCTCGGGTGTGAATGGGGAGCAGGTGTGTTAAATTTGGTTTTATCGCTCTCACTCTCTCATACTGGTCACTGGAAGTTCAACATGGCACCTCATCGCAAAGAACCCTCTGAGGATCTGAAAAAAAAGAATTGTTGCTCTACATAAAGATGGCCTAGGCTATAAGAAGATTGCCAAGACCCTGAAACTGAGCTGCAGCATGGTGGCCAAGACCATACAGTGGTGTAACAGGAGAGGTTCCACTCAGAACAGCGCCTCACCATGGTTGGAAAAAGAAGTTGAGTGCTGTGCTCAGCGTCCTATCCAGAGGTTGTCTTTGGGAAATAGACGTATGAGTGCTGCCAGCATTGCTGCAGAGGTTGAAGGGGTGTGGGGTCAGCCTGTCAGTGCTCAGACCATACGCCGCACACTGCATCAAATTGGTCTGCATGGCTGTCGTCCCAGAAGGAAGCCTCTTCTAAAGATGATGCACAAGAAAACCTGCAAACAGTTGGCTGAAGACAAGCAGACTAAGGACATGGATTACTGGAACCATGCCCTGTGGTCTGATGAGTCCAAGATAAACTTATTTGGTTCAGATGGTGCCAAGTGTGAGTGGCGGCAACCTGGTGAGGAGGACAAAGACAAGTGTGTCTTGCCTACAGTCAAGCATGGTGGTGGGAGTGTCATGGTCTGGGGCTGCATGAGTGCTGCCGGCACTGGGGAGCTACAGTTCATTGAGGGAACCATGAATGCCAACATGTACTGTGACCTACTGAAGCCGAGCATGATCCCCTCTCTTAGGAGACTGGGCCACAGGGCAGTATTCCAACATGATAACGACCCCAAACACCTCCAAGATGACCACTGCCTTGCTAAAGAAGCTGAGGGTAAAGGTGATGGACTGGCCAAGCGTCTCCAGACCTAAACCTTATTGAGCATCTGTGGGGCCTCCTCAAACGGAAGGCGGAGGAGCGCAAGGTCTCTAACATCCACCAGCTCTGTGATGTCGTCATGGAGGAGAGGAAGAGGACTCCTGGGGCAATCTGTGAAGCTCTGGTGACCTCCATGCCCAAGAGGGTGGAAAATAATGGTGGCCACACAAAATATTGACACTTTGGGCCCAATTTGGACATTTTCACTTAGGGGTGTACTCACTTTTGTTGCCAGTGGTTTAGACATTAATGGCTGTGTGTTGAGTTATTTTGAGGGGACAGTAAATTTACACTGTTATACAAGCTGTACACTCACTACTTTACATTGTAGCAAAGTGTCAGCTCTTCAGCGTTGTCCCATGAAAAGATAGAAGAAATGGGAGGGGTGTACTTACTTTTGTGAGATACTGTGCATAAAACAACACCTACTAAATCTTAAAAACTGATCCTAATAATGATTTTTATTGATGTACCCAAAACAGATATGCAGCCCTCTACAGACTTATTAATTATCAAAGTAACCAACTCGTGTCCCGGAAATGGACCATAAATGGTACTGTAGACAGATAGGATCTTCACAACGAAGAGGGAGAAGAAAAGAAGGGTCACTGATGATCTCAATGTTTTTCGCAGTCTAATAGGCCTCTTCTTCAGGAGAAGTACATCTTAAATGGCACTGTATGCAGATAGGATCTTCATTGGTATTGGTCTACCCAAAACAGCCCTCTGCAGACTTAATATACACTATATTACCAAAAGTATTGGGACGCCTGCCTTTACACACACACATGAAATTTAATGGCATCCCAGTCTTAGTCCATAGGGTTCAGTATTGAGTTGGCCCACCCTTTGCAGCAATAACAGCTTCACCTCTTCTGGGAAGGCTGCCCACAAGGTTTAGGAGTGCCTATGGGAATGTTTGACCGTTCTTCCAGAAACCCATTTGTGAGGTCAGGCACTGATGTTGGAGAGAAGGCCTGGCTCACAGTCTCCGCACTAATTCATCACAAAGGTGTTCTATCGGGTTTAGGTCAGGACTCTGTGCAGGCCAGTCAAGTTCCTCCACCCCAAACCCGCTCATCCATGTCTTTATGCAGCTTGCTTTGTGCACTGATCCAAATCATTTGGTGGAGGGGGGGATTATGGTGTGGGGTTGTTTTTCAGAGGTTGGTTGACCCCTTAGTTCCAGTGAAGGGAACTCTTAAGGCGTCGGCATACCAAGACATTTTGTACAATTTCATGCTCCCAACTTTGTGGGAAGAGTTTGGGGGTGGCCCCTTCCTGTTCCAACATGACTGCCCCACCACTGCACAAAGCAAGGTCCATAAAGACATGGATGAGCGAGTTTAGGGTGGAGGAACTTGAATGGTCTGCACAGATTCCTGACTTCAACCTGATAGAACGCCTTTGGGATGAATTAGAGTGGAGACTGCAAGCCAGGCCTTCTCATCCAACATCAGTGCCTGACCTCACAAATGCGCTTCACAAAGAAGAGTGAGAAGAATAGAAGGGTCACTGATGATCACTACGTGTTTCGCAGCCTAGAAAGCCACTTCTTCAGGAGCAGTACATCTCAGAATCCAAGATGCATGTGGTTATCCAGGTGTAGCCATCAGCCCATAACCCCCTGAGAGCATGCGAGTAGCTTGTGCTTCTGAAGAATTAAACGGAAAGGAGAGACCATGCCCAATGTGGATTAATGTCCCCAGAGACCAGAGGTCCCCATTCCCCAAGTAATAACTTAACTCACTTCTCCCTGACACCTCCACATGAACCTTCTGCTGCCTGCCCAAACCTAACTCACTTCTTCCTGACACCTCCACATGAACCGTCTACTGCCTGCCCAAACTTAGCTCAGTTCTCCTTGACACCGCTACATGAATCTTCTACTGCCTGTCCAAACCTTACTCACTTTTCCCTGACACCTCCACATGAATGGTCTATTGCCTGCCGAAACTTAACTCACTTCTCCCTAACACCACTACATGAACCTTCCACTGCCTGCCCAAACCTAAATCACATCCCCCTGACACCTCTACATGAACCGTCTACTGCCTGCCCAAACCTAACTCACTTCTCACTGACACCTCAGCATGAACCTTCCACTGCCTGCCCAAACCTAAATCACATCCCCCTGACACCTCTACATGAACCGTCTATTGCCTGCCCAAACTTAACTCACTTCTCACTGACACCTCAGCATGAACCTTCCACTGCCTGCCCAAACCTAAATCACATCCCCCTGACACCTCTACATGAACCGTCTACTGCCTGCCCAAACCTAACTCACTTCTCCCTGACACCTCTACATGAACCTTCCACTGCCTGCCCAAACCTAAATCACATCCCCCTGACACCTCTACATGAACCGTCTACTGCCTGCCCAAACCTAACTCACTTCTCTCTGACACCTCTGCATGAACCTTCAACTGCCTGCCCAAACCTAACTCACTTCTCACTGAACCCTTTGCTGCCTGCTCACACATCATACACTGCACACCTTTCCCTGAGACCCCTACATGAACACTGCTGTGTGCCCATACACCACTGGGACCTCTTCTGACATCTCTACCTGAACCCTCTGCTGCCTGTCCACACATTGCTTACTTCTTGTTAACACCTCAACGTAAACCCTCTGCTGCCTGCCCACACATTGCTCAGCTCTTGTTAACACCTCTATGTAAACCCTCTGCCGCCTGCCCATGCATTACTCAGCTCTTGTTAACACCTATACGTAAACCCTCTGCTGCCTGCCCACACATTGCTCAGCTCTTGTTAACACCTCTATGTAAACCTTCTGCCGCCTGCCCAAACATTGCTCACCTCTTGTTAACACCTCTATGTAAACTCTCTGCTGCCTGCCCACACATTGCTAACCTCTTGTTAACACCTATACGTAAACCCTCTACTGCCTGCCCACACATTGCTCACCTCTTGTTAATACCTGTAGGTAAACACACTGCTGCCTGCCCACACATTGCTCACCTCTTGTTAACACCTCTAGGTAAACCCTCTGCTGCCTGCCCACACATTGCTCAGCTCTTGTTAACCCCTCTACGTAAATCCTCTGCTGCCTGCCCACACATTCCTCACCTCTTGTTAACACCTCTATGTAAGCCCTCTGCTGCCTGCCCACACATTCCTCACCTCTTGTTAACACCTCTATGTAAACCCTCAGCCGCCTGCCCACACATTGCTCAGCTCATGTTAACACCTCTATGTAAACACTCTGATGCCTGCCCACGCATTGCTTACCTCTTGTTAACACCTATACGTAAACCCTCTGCTGCCTGCCCACACATTGCTCAGCTCTTGTTAACACCTCTATGTAAACTCTCTGCTGCCTGCCCACACATTGCTTACCTCTTGTTAACACCTATACGTAAACCCTCTACTGCCCGCCCACACATTGCTCAGCTCTTGTTAACACCTCTACGTAAACCCTCTGCCGCCTGCCCACACATTCCTCACCTCTTGTTAACACCTCTATGTAAACCCTCTGCCGCCTGCCCACACATTGCTCAGCTCTTGTTAACACCTCTATGTAAACACTCTGATGCCTGCCCACACATTGCTTACCTCTTGTTAGCACCTATATGTAAACCCTCTGCTGCCTGCCCACACATTGCTTACCTCTTGTTAACACCTCTGTGTAAACACTCTGCTGCCTGCCCACACATTGCTCACCTCTTGTTAACACCTCTGTGTAAACACTCTGCTGCCTGCCCACACATTGCTCACCTCTTGTTAATACCTGTAGGTAAACACTCTGCTGCCTGTCCACACATTGCTCACCTCTTGTTAACACCTGTAGGTAAACACACTGCTGCCTGCCCACAAATTGCTCACCTCTTGTTAACACCTGTATGTAAACCCTCTGCCACCTGCCCACACATTGCTTACCTCTTGTTAACACCTATACATAAACCCTCTGCTGCCTGCCCATACATTGCTCACCTCTTGTTAACACCTCTAGGTAAACCCTCTGCTGCCTGCCCACACATTGCTCACCTCTTGTTAACACCTCTAGGTAAACCCTCTGCTGCCTGCCCACACATTGCTCAGCTCTTGTTAACACCTCTACCTGAACCTTCTGCTGCTTGCCCACACATTGCTCACCTCTTGTTAACACCTCTACCTGAACCCTCTGCTGCTTGCCCACACGTTTCTCAGCTCTTGTTAACACCTCTATGTAAACCCTCTGCTGCCTGCCCACACATTGCTTACCTCTTGTTAACATCTCTGTGTAAACACTCTGCTGCTTGCCCACACATTGCTCACCTCTTGTTAAAACCTCTACCTGAACCCTCTGCTGCTTGCCCACACGTTTCTCAGCTCTTGTTAACACCTCTATGTAAACCCTCTGCTGCCTGCCCACACATTGCTTACCTCTTGTTAACATCTCTGTGTAAACACTCTGCTGCCTGCCCACACATTGCTCACCTCTTGTTAAAACCTCTACCTGAACCTTCTGCTGCTTGCCCACATATCGCACACCAATCCTTTAAACCCCAACTATATCTTCTCTGGAGCTAGCACAGTTTTGCTTGTTTCATATTAATCCAATCAGGTTGGAGGTCACACTACACAGCTCTAAATCTAAAGAAGATTATATGACTATCAAACGGCAACGCATGTCACCAGGTTTAGACGTAGCGTGTCTGGCCTACAGCTCACCTGACCATTCATAAATATCCTATTAGTCACCGTCTGTGTGTTTCTGTCCCAACAAAACCAGCCTTATCTTGTATTTCCAAGCCGCACACCGTTTAATTAGCCATTTCGGCTGGCCAGCCCTTGAACCTTTATTTTATTCTAGCAGCAAACGGCCAAGAGATGGATCCTCACATAGAAAAACACCAATCTGGGCAGCGTGGAGCTACGGAGAGATCGCCTTCCACGCTGCAACATTCAATCCTCCATAGCAATAGGGCGCAGCGCTAATGCATTTATACCCAGAGAGTAATGATCCCCATGCGAGTATCTCACTCGCTCCTTCCCCCGGCTTAATCGAGTAAAGAAGAAAACGTAGAAATGAAAAATAACCGCGTGTATGTTACCGAAATCTATTGCACTTTCTCAAGTGACGAGTTCAGGGACGGCGAATTCGCACTGCGATTATAGACCAAAGCGTCTTTTTTTTATGTCAAGTCGAACGTAAAATCTTCCCCTTGTGTTTGAGGAAGGTATGAATTTTCATAACGGGTAATAATGCGCCCCCGATGAATACTCGCAGCTTGAGGTCGCCCTCGCGCGTCTCTTTCATTACTCGCGAAATCGTCTTGTATAACCGAGAATCAAACCGGCTTGGCTTATCCTCGCTCTGTCGCAGAAATATAAATGCGGGGGAATAGGCGGTCTTTTTGTTGCTTGGTGGTCGTCACTCAGACTCCAGCTGATATCTTCTAGCGAAGGGAAGCGCGCAAGCGGCTCCCGTGGACGCGGCGTCTTTTGTATTCCTTCCAATGACGTCTGCAGTATTTCACTTCTTATTATGACTATTCGGGGGTCACGTGCTATGGACTTTGTCATTAGGTTATTTATATTTTTGATACATTTTATTATATGCAGTATACTATATATACAGTATCTCACAAAAGTAAGTACACCCCTCCCATCATGTGACAACACTGAAGAGCTGACACTTTGCTACAATGTAAAGTAGTGAGGGTACAGCTTGTATAACAGTGTAAATTTGCTGTCCCCTTAAAATAACTCAACACACAGCCATTAATGTCTAACAAAAGTGAGTACACCCCTAAGTGAAAATGTCCAAATTGGGCCCAAAGTGTCAATTTTTTTTGTGGCCACCGTTATTTTCCACCCTCTTGGGCATGAAGGTCACCAGAGCTTCACAGGTTGCCACTGGAGTCCTCTTCTCCTCCTCCATGCTGACATCACGGGGCTGGTGGATGTTAGAGACCTTGCGCTCCTCCACCTTCCGTTTGAGGAGGCCCCACAGATGCTCAATAGGGTTTAGGTCTGGAGACATGCTTGGCCAGTCCATCACCTTTACCCTCAGCTTCTTTAGCAAGATGACGTGTACTAACACGAAACGCGTCGGGATATTACCTACCCCAATCTGCTGCGTTCTTATTGAGTGTTTTATTGGAATTTTTTATATATGGTTCTATACGCTTTTTGTTAATAAATATACCTCATCATTGGGGTTTTACACTATTTGGAGCCTTTTTCTCCTCTTTTGATACACCCCTAATTCCGGGATTGCCTGTGAGGAAGGGACTTTGGTTGACGGACATCTTCCCTCCGTGGATGAGGACGATATCCCTAAAGAGGAACAACCATTGAGGGGCCGCTAGTCTTTCAAGCAAGACCATCTTAGGTCGTTATTGGATTGTGTGTCGTGCACCTCCAGAGGGGGAGTTCCTTGGACCACCTTGACATGTTCGAGCATAATCCAACCTTGGTCTGGTAAGCCTCCCATTTATTTGGAATAGGATCCTCCCAAGCATTCCAATTTTTCTCACCTCTGGTCTTATACCTCCCGAGACTTTCTACTGGCTCTAATTTTTAAAAGATTCTACCTCTGTGTCCGGCTGAACCTATTCACATATATATCACATCACGTTGGAACTGAATGTTTTTTTGTTATTTTCTCCTAAGTGTTTATTGAATTTTTTGAAATCCTGGAAGGGTCTTACACCATTATTCACTACTATATCACCTTTTAGGTTGAGCGCTGAAACTCTTTTGTTTATTGTTTATTATTCTTTAGCAAGGCAGTGGTTGTCTTGGAGGTGTTTGGGGTCGTTATGTTGGAATACTGCCCTGTGGCCCAGTCTCCGAAGGGAGGGGATGCTCTGCTTCAGGATGTCACAGTACATGTTGGCATTCATGGTTCCCTCAATGAACTGTAGCTCCCCAGTGCCGGCAGCACTCATGCAGCGCCAGACCATGACCCTCCCACCACCGTGCTTGACTGTAGGCAAGACACACTTGTCTTTGTACTCCTCACCTGGTTGCCGGTTTTTATGCTAATGACAGCCAACGCTATCTCTCCACCCCATCAGTTTCCTCATTTATCGCTAATTTACTAACAGACATATCAGGCTGGATGTCACACCATTTCCTCAAACTCAATCTATCCAAAACCAAGCTCATAATATTTCCTCCCCCACGTGCCCCTTTCCTTTGACTTCTCTGGTCAAGATGAATGGTACAGCCATCAACCTGTCCCCACATGCCAGGGTGCTACATGGCAGGGTGCTAGATACTACATATCCTGAACTCTGAACTCTCCTTTCAGCCACACTTCCAATCACTGTCCAAATCATGCCGCCCCAACCTCCACAAAATCTCCATAATATGCCCCTTTTTAACCAAGGACACCACAAAGCTTCTAATTCATTCCCTGGTTATAATCTTACCTTGACTACTGCAACTCCCTCTTCATTGGCTTACCTCTCCATAGGCTATCCCCCCTTCAGTCCATCATGAATGCTGCTGCCAGATTCATCCTCCTTACCAATCGCTTAGCGTCTTCTACTCCACTCTGCTGATTCCTCCACTGGCCTCCATTCAGTGTCCACCACCCCTCCCTGCCAATCCCTCACTGGACGTTAACTCAGTGTTCTCCACCCCTCTCTGCCAATCTCCCCACCCACCTCCATTTAATGTCCACCATCCCTCTCTGCCAATCTCTCCACTGACCTCCATGCAGTGTCCAACACCCCTCTCTGCCAATCTCTCCACTGGCCTCCATTCAGTGTCCACCACCCCTCTCTGCAAATCTCTCCACTGGCCTCCATTCAGTGTCCACCACCCCTCTCTGCCAATCCCTTCACTGGCCTCCATTCAGTGTCCACCACTCCTCTCTGCCAATCCCTTCACTGGCCTCCATGCAGTGTCCACCACCCCTCTCTGCCAATCTCCCCACTGACCTCCATGCAGTGTCCACCACCCCTCTCTGCCAATCTCCCCACTGACCTCCATGCAGTGTTCTCCACCCCTCTCTGCCAATCTCCCCACCCACCTCCATTCAATGTCCACCATCCCTCTCTGCCAATCTCTCCACTGACCTTCATGCAGTGTCCAACACCCCTCTCTGCCAATCTCTCCACTGACCTCCACTCAGTGTCCACCACCCCTCTCTGCCAATCTCTCCACTGGCGTCCATTCAGTGTCCACCACCCTTCTCTGCCAATCCCTTCACTGGCCTCCATTCATTGTCCTCCACCCCTCTCTGCCAATCTCTCCACTGGCCTTCATTCAGTGTCCATCACCCCTCTTTGCCAATCCCTTCACTGGCCTCCATTCAGTGTCCACCACCCCTCTCTGCCAATCCCTTCACTGGCCTCCATTCAGTGTCCACCACCCCTCTCTGCAAATCTCTCCACTGGCCTCCATTCAGTGACCACCACCCCTCTCTGCCAATCCCTTCACTGGCCTCCATTCAGTGTCCACCACCCCTCTCTGCCAATCTCCCCACTGACCTCCATGCAGTGTCCACCACCCCTCTCTGCCAATCCCTTCACTCGCCTCCATTCAATGTTCTCCACCCCTCTCTGCCAATCGCTCCACTGACCTCAACTCAGTGTCCACCACCCCTCTCTGCCAATCTCTCCACTGGCCTTCATACAGTGTCCACCACCTCTCACTGCCAATCCCTTTACTGGCCTCCATTCAGTGTCCTCCACCCATCTCTGCCAATATCTCCACTGGCCTCCATTCAGTGTCCACCGCCTCTCTCTGCCAATCCCTTCACTGGCCTCAATTCAGTGTCCACCACCCCCCTGCCAATCTCTCCACTGGCCTCCACATAGTGTCTTCCACCCCTCTCTGCCAATCCCTTCACTGGCCTCCATTCAGTGTAGACCACCCCTATCTGCCAATCCCTCCACTAGCCTCCACTCAGTGTCCACCACCCCTCTCTGCTAATCTATCCACTGGCCTCCATTCAGTGTCCACCACCCCTCTCTGCCAATCTCTCTACTGACCTCCACTCAGTGTCCACCACCCCTCTCTGCCAATCTCTCCACTGGCCTCCATTCAGTGTCCACCACCCCTCTCTGCCAATCCCTTCACTGGCCTCCATTCATTGTCCTCCACCCCTCTCTGCCAATCTCTCCACTAGCCTTCATTCAGTGTCCAGCACCCCTCTTTGCCAATCCCTTCACTAGCCTCCATTCAGTGTCCACCACCCCTATCTGCCAATCTCTCTACTGACCTACACTCAGTGTCTACCACCTCTCTCTGCCAATCTATCCACTGGCCTCCATTCAGTGTCCACCACCCCTCTCTGCCAATCCCTTCACTGGCCTCCATACATTGTCCTCCACCCCTCTCTGCCAATCTCTCCACTGGCCTTCATTCAGTGTCCACCACCCCTCTTTGCCAATTCCTTCACTGGCCTCCATTCAGTGTCCTCCATCCCTCTCTGCCAATCCTTTCACTAGCCTCCATTCGGTGTCCACCACCCCTATCTGCCAATCTCTCTACTGACCTCCACTCAGTGTCCGCCACCCCTCTCTGCCAATCTCTCCACTGGCCTTCATTCAGTGTTCACCACCCCTCTTTGCCAATCCCTTCACTGGCCTCCATTCAGTGTCCTCATCCCTCTCTGCCAATCTCTCCACTGGCCTCCATTCATTGTCCACCACCTCTCTCTGCCAATCCCTTCTCTGGCCTCCATTCAGTGTCCACCACCCCTCTCTGCCAATCTCTCCACTAGCTTCTGCTCACCCTGATGAGCAGAAAATGATCACTGGGTAAGACACTGTGGAATGATGAGTGCTGGCAATTAACTGACAGCTGAGAAAGAGTTCTGAGAAGGAAGGGCTGAGCCCAGCCCTGACACCCCCACAGTTATTACCTTTTATATTACTTGACCCTTACTCTAAGATTGTAAGCGCTAAACAGCAAGGTCCTCCGATTCCTCTTGTACCAAATTATATTGCAACTGTACTGCCTGCCAGTGGCGGCCGCTCTTATTAGGGGCGCAGGGGCGCCGCCCCCTAATTCCTGCGCCCGGGCACCGGACACATGGATTTCAATGGGGTTTTTTTTTTTTTTTTTGAAGCACATGATTAGAGCCCGAGGCTCTAATTGGCTTAAAAAAAAGGGTGGGCTCAGGGCCCCGAGTTGTGTGACATTAGCAAATGAATATTCGCTAATGTCATCCTGCTTCTCCTCCCGGCCAATCAGGAAGCGGGTCCTGAGACCCGATTGGCCGAGAGTCTTAGGACTCCCGGCCAATCGGGTCTCAGAACCCACTTCCTGTTTCGGCCGAGAGGAGAAGCAACGGCCCCGGCTCTTCCCTCGGCAAGCTGGAGTGAGGAGCAGCATTGACCTCCTAAGGTAAGGCCACTGATCACCGCCGTCCATCTCCCGTGGTGGGGGTTTGTTTGCCACCCCCCCCTTAAAATGTTGAGCACCAGCCGCCATTGCTGTCTGCCTTTATTTGTACAGTAAAGCGCACACTGTTGGCGCTATATAAATGGCAGATAATAATAACACATTTTCAGTCTTTACTAACTGCCCCGATTCTATGTATTACACACCCCCCTTATAATCCAGACTCTGGGGTCTCCAGCATGGGGGGAAGTTGGTTATAATAAGGCGGTGTGGAGCAGGTGGTGACTGGTGAGTGTCGGGAGGTCGATCCACACGGGAAGGCCTGACTTACCGCAAGGACATGTCCGGGGAGCGTGTCCTTTATCGATGGTCTGCTGAGAATTGCTGCGCAGAAATGGAGTGTGAAGGCGCGGCTGCAAGAAATGGTGTTTATTTAATTTGGAGAGCCTGGCAGTGAGCGCGGCAGCTGCGGCCAGAGCGTGCGATAATGAAGATTCCGGAGCACAGCGAGGATCCAACTTTGTTGCATTGTAGATTGAAAATAGCAGAGAGGGTCCTTAACCGCGTAGGTTGTTATTCTGCATTCTATTGAAACGCAGTGAAATGGAAATCATCAACATTTTCATCGTAGGTCCTAAATATACCGTATTATGGGATAGCGAGCAACGTCATGCAAAAAAACAGAACAAGCTGTCCTGCAGATGCAGCTGTTACAGGGATGAGACAAACCATTTAACACTGAAAGGGGTGCTTACAATGATCAGCTTTTATTGATTCATGGAAACCTTTATCCCAAAAGGAACAAAGCTGTTTGCTGTAGCCGATTATAAAGTGTGAGTTGGAGTCTGGCTTCAATTTGTTAGTGTATCTAAATCTGCTAGTCCATCTAACACTCCCCTCTACCCCAGACTGACAATGCTGCTGTCTGATGTGCCCCTTGTGCTCCTCCATCCAGAACGGGGGAGGGGGGTGGGCTTTAATACAGGGGGTGTGTTACTGGCCAGATCACCAGGTGAAAACAGAGGGGAAAAACTACTCGCTGCCCTACACTGCTCCTACATACTGCTCACTGCCCTACACTGCTCCTACATACTGCTCACTGCCCTACACTGCCCCTACATACTGCTCACTGCCCTACACTGCCCCTACATACTGCTCACTGCCCTACACTGCCCCTACATACTGCTCACTGCCCTACACTGCCCCTACATACTGCTCACTGCCCTACACTGCCCCTACATACTGCTCACTACCCTACACTGCCCCTGCATACTGATCACTGCCCTACACTGCCCCTACATACTGCTCACTGCCCTACACTGCCCCTATATACTGCTCACTGCCCTACACTGCCCCTACATACTGCTCACTGCCCTACACTGCCCCTACATACTGCTCACTGCCCTACACTGCCCCTACATACTGTTCACTGCCCTACACTGCCCCTACATATTGCTCACTGCCTTACACTGCCCCTATATACTGCTCACTGCCCTACACTGCCCCTACATACTGATCACTGCCCTACACTGCCCCTACATACTGCTTACTGCCCTACACTGCCCCTACATACTACTCACTGCCCTACACTGCCCCTACATACTGCTCACTGCCCTACACTGCCCCTACATACTGCTCACTACCCTACACTGCCCCTACATACTGCTCACTGCACTACACTGCCCCTACATACTGCTCACTGCCCTACACTGCCCCTACATACTGCTCACTGCACTACACTGCCCCTATATACTGCTCACTGCCCTACACTGCCCCTACATACTGCTCACTGCCCTACACTGCCCATATATACTTCTCACTGCCATACACTGCCCCTACATATTGCTCACTGCCCCTACACTGTCCCTACATAGGGCTCATTGCCCACTCTGCCCTTACATATAGTTCACTGCCCTACACTGCCCCTACATACTGCTCACTGCACTACACTGTCCCTTCATACTGCTCACTGCCCTACACTGCCCCTACATATTGCTCACTGCCTACACTGCCCCTATATACTGCCTACTGCCCTACATACTGCTCACTGTCCTACACTGCCCCTACATACTGCTCATTATCCTACACTGCCCCTTCATACTGCTCACTGCCCTACACTGCCCCTACATGCTGCTCACTGCCCTACACTGCCCCTATATACTGCTCACTGCCCTACACTGCCCCTATATACTGCTCATTGCCTTACACTGCCCCTACATACTGCTCACTGCCCTACACTGCCCCTACATACTGCTTATTGCCCTACACTGTCCTTACATACTGCTCACTGCCCTACACTGCCCCTACATACTGCTCACTGCCCTACACTGCCCCTATATACTGCTCACTGCCTTACACTGCCCCATACATACTGCTCACTGCACTACACTGCCCCTACATACTGAACACTGTCCTACACTGCCCCTACATACTGCTCACTGCCCACACTGCCCCTACATACTGCTCACTGCCCTACACTGCCCCTACATACTGCTCACTGCCCTACACTGCCCCTACATACTGCTCACTGCCCTGCACTGCCCCTACATACTGCTCACTACCCTACACTGCCCCTACATACTGCTCACTACCCTACACTGCCCCTACATACTGCTCACT
>BLSH010063330.1:2456-14310 GCA_018402905.1 Glandirana rugosa
TTCCCTCCGCTGGCCTGGAGGGGTCCTCATCCTCATTCTCTCCCACTCGGTCTCCCCTTTCCTTTTATCCCTCTTCATCCCTCGCCTCTCTATTCCACTCTATTTTTCTTCGTAGCCTTGTCCTTCCAGGCACACTCTCCTTTGCTCTTAGGGTACCTCTACGGCTCCCTCTGAGCAAACCTCTCCACCGAGCCAGGTGCTTTTTGCCTCTCGGTGGGATTTCTACCCCGCTCGCTCACGCATCTCACATGGACCTTCCTGGTCCGATGCTTCTTTTTATCTGACCTTATCTCTCCGCTCCCTACTTCTCCCTATTTTCCTTTCCCCTCTGGCTCACCCTCTCTTACTCCTACTCCTGGGGAGGTCCGGTCGCCTCCCTTTTCATCATATATAAGCCTTCACCCCAAACTACATCATGGCCCCCTTGAATATTCTGCCATTAAATGTTCAGGGTCTAAACATACCACAGAAACGTGTGAAAGCCTTTCGGACTTTCGCTTCCCTTAAAGCTCACGTGGTGTGCTTGCAGGAGACTCACTTCTCCCAAACCTCAGCCCCCAAGTTCTTTCACAACTCTTATCCTCAAACCTTTACGGCCTCCGCAACCTCTAAGCAGAGAGGGGTCTTGATTGGTGTCCACAGATCCACCCCCTTCACGCTCAACAAAGAAATCAAAGATCCTGAGGGGAGATACCTAATCATCACAGGCACTTTACTAGAAGAGAATGTTACTATAGTGTCCTACTACGCCCCCAACCAGAATCCCAACGCTTTCCTGGCCCACCTCTTTTCGGTCATCGACCACCATAAACAAGGTACCTTGTTGATTGGAGGAGACTCCAATCAGGTAATCTACCCCTTCCTAGACAAATCCCCCTTCTCCCAAACAGCTTCTCCCACTAAGCTTTCCTTTAAACTCCTGCTTCATAGACACTCACTTATTGACTCTTGGCGGGAAATGAACCCCACGAAGAAACAGTTCACCTTCTACTCACACCCCCACAAGGTCTCATCGCGCATTGACCACCTCCTTCTCACAGTAGGTACCTCTCCAACAATCTTAGAGTCCAACATCCTCCCTATTGTGTGGTCGGATCACTGCGCAGTCATGACCACTATTGAATCCCTCATTCCAAAACAATCCGACCACTCCTGGTCTCTAAATGACACCATCCTCACACATCCTTCCCACAAAATAGATATAGAAAAAGCTCTAACCAATTTCCTTCAAGAGAACAACACTGACGACATTTCACCTCTCACCCTGTGGGAGGCCCATAAACCGGTGATCCGGGGAGCCCTGATCAGTAAAGCCTCACACATCAAAAAGACCAGACGTGATCTCCATAAACAACTGGACAGCCAATTTCTTAACGCACACAATGATTTCCTAGCCAACCCCACCGACCCCAACAGACAAGCACTTGACAAAGCCCGACTAGAACTGGACCTTTTTCTCACTGAGGCTGCAGACAAGGTCCTCCGTCGACAGCAACACAAATTCTTTACCAAAAGCAACAAGCCCGATACGTTCCTGGCCCTATCTCTGCGCAATCTCGACCGCCCTCGCAAGCCGATCCGTCTCAAAACCTCCAAGGACACATACACGAGCAACCCCGTAAAAATTGTGGCCCACTTCCGCAGACACTTAGCAGCCCTCTACAAAGCAGATCCCTCCTTTAACTCTGCCCAGGCCGAATCCCTACTTTCCAATATCACTCTCCCCACCCTCACTACTACTGAAAGAGACTCCCTAGATGAACCATTTACACTTCAAGAAGTCCTCTCTGCCATCAAATCACTGAAAAACAACAAGCGACCAGGCCCCGATGGCTTTACAGCTGCTTATTACAAACATTTCGCGCACATCTTAGCCCCCATACTCGGCAGCACCCTTAATGCTGTCCGGCTCTTTATTTCGTCCTGAGTCCCTCTCGGCTGTTGTCTCCATGCTGCCTAATCCCTCCTCTGATGACTCATCTTGGGCTAATTACCGCCCGATCTCATTACTCAATCAAGACATCAAACTAATGGCCAAAATTTTGGCCGCTCGTCTTAACAAATTGGTAGGCTCTCTTATTCACAAGGACCAGGTGGGATTTATACCTGCCAGGCAGGCTGGGGACAATATCCGTAGGGTGACACTCTTAACCCACATAGCCCGCTCCCGCAATATCCCCACATGCCTACTGTCCTTAGATATTAGAAAGGCTTTTGATACTCTCTCCTGGCCCTACTTATCACTGGTTTTGGAAAAATGGGGATTCGGTCCCCATTTCCGGACTTGGATCACTTCCCTTTACTCCTCCCCATCAGCCTGCGTGAGATATGCAGGATTCAAGTCGGACCCTTTTCCTATCCGCAGAGGCTCCCGTCAGGGATGCCCCCTGTCCCCCCTCCTCTTTGCCCTGGCTATCGAGCCCCTTGCACAATTGATTCGATCAAATCCGAACATAAAAGGTATTGAGGTGGGGGGTCATCATCACAAACTTTGCCTCTTTGCGGACGACGTCCTCCTATTCCTCACCTCCCCTCTTATTTCATCCCCCAACCTTCTCCAGACTCTATCCGATTTTGCTGCAGTCTCTGGCCTGAAAGTTAACCTTGAGAAATCTAAGATGCTAAACATCTCCCTTGACCCCAACGAGCAAACACACCTACAACAATCCCTCCCTTTTACTTGGGCTACGACTAGTCTCCCCTACCTTGGGATACATCTTACCCCCAACCCATCAGACATGTACACCGTAAACTACCCCCCTATGCTATCCCATCTCACACGATTGATGTCAAGTTGGTCAAAACTCCCCCTGGCATGGCTTGGTCGGATCTCCGTGGTCAAAATGTCCATTTTGCCCAAAATACTTTACCTCTTTAGGGTTCTCCCAGTCGAAGTGCCCTCTCACTACCTAAGAATCCTCCAGCGGAGAACCTTCCAATACATCTGGGGCAATTTGCGACCCCGTGTGTCTAAGCGCATCCTGTTCTCTCCTAAGGCAAAAGGGGGCTTGGGTGTACCTCACTTTGCTAGATACTTTCAAGCAGCACAATTAGCTCCCTTACCCAAATGGCACGCCACATGTGAGACACCCCTCTGGGTATCGCTAGAGGCGGTCGACTGTGACCCCCTATCCACGGCCAACCTCCTTTGGCTCTCTCCAAAAGAGCGGGGACCCGCCCGTAACCCTGTTACCGCCCATAGCCTTAAGTTATGGGATAACCTTAAACAGAAGGCAGGTTTGCTATCCCCACATAACCCCATGCTTTCCTTTCTTAAAAACCCCTCCTTCTATCCGGCTTGGTCGTCCCCAATTTCATTTACCAGATGGACGGAAGCGGGCCTTTTGAGAGCTCACGATTTCATAACGCCTGATTCAGTCAAATCATTCCCCTCTCTTCAGGAGCAATACCAGCTCCCCAGCTCCGAACTCTTCAGGTATCTTCAACTGAAACATCTCTTCACCCCACATGTACGCACTAGCTCCTCCCTGCCTATCTTTTCTCAATTCGAACACCTGTGTAAATCGGACCCCCATGCTAGGGGCATTATATCAATGCTCTACTCCCTTCTACTTGACCCCTACACACGGCTCAAATCCCTTACGTCAAAGCATGGGAAAAAGACCTTCAACAACCCATCGATCCAGAAGACTGGGTCGATATCTGGGACTCGACCAAATCCTCTTCTCAGAATATTGTGGCACTTGAGACTTCCTACAAAGTTCTCATGAGATGGTACCTAGTCCCAGCCAGAATAAATAAGTTCCTGCCCTCATACTCCCCTCTCTGCTTTCGAGGTTGCTCAGACACCGGTACCCACTTACACATATGGTGGGATTGTTCGATTGCTCAAAGATTCTGGGCTCAAATATTTGAAATTCTCACTAAACTCATGGGCACCCCCGTAGCCCTTGACCCTAAAACGGCTCTTCTGAACCTAAAGCCCCCAGAACTTTTCAAATCACAATTCAAGCTTCTCCTGCAGGTCACCACAGCAGCAAAACAAACCATTGCGCATGCATGGAAATGCCCGCAACTCCCCGTTGCCGAAACTAAAAATAGAGTCACGAAAGCCATGATTCACGCCAGGATCGAAGCCATAGCCACTGACAAGCTCCCCAAACATGATCGCATATGGACCCCATGGTTGACCCATTTTGCCCCTCCGGGCTTTGACATCTCTCGCTTCCAGCCCTGAACACCCTTCTTACAGCCTCACCCACCTTCTACAGTTCTTCATGTTGGCCACTTAAGTTCTCCCCAACCCTGCCGCCTTCACCCTGTCTCTCTCCCACCCCCCCCTTTCTTTTACCCCTTACCTCTTTCCTCTCTTCACTCGGGGTCTGCCCCGTCCCCCTCCTCTTTCCCCGCTCTCTAGGATCTCTCTATTCCCTTTCAACTAATCTCTATTCCTCCCGCTCTTCCTTCCTCCTCTCCTATCGGAACGATAGCACTATTTTCTCAGCACCAGGATACCACTAACCCTTGGTCAGGCACCTATCCGACCAGACCTCAATCTCTGGCCTCAAAGGCTGGGAACTCTTGCTCTTGGGAACCCTTTCTACTTAACAGTCCACACTACCGTATCCTCTCCCCCTTCCCTTACTTTACCTGTCTGTTTAGTGACAAACTAGAATCTGGCACTTCAACCAGCCTGCCTATATTTCCCAAGTTAGATTATGGTCTGTTCCTGGACTCATGAAGCATTATATGTATTGTTATTGTTTCTTCAATAAAATTTTTGAGCCATAAAAAAAAAAAAAAAGAAAATACCATAGTGACTGGCTGCAAGAATATTCAATGGGAGGCTCGGGAAAATATAAATTTCATTATCAGCTCCTTCGGGGGTACCACTACATGTGGGGGCTCGTCAGTCCGGGATTATCCCCTGAATCTATCGCAGCGATGGTTGTCACTAGCAACGGCGGGATAAAGTGTTTGAGAAAATGTCATTTTGTCATGTCTTGCCGTGTTGATTGCGGGAACGCAATTGAAGAGAAAGTGTCCTGTGCTAATGTCTGCTCCACAGTGTTGAGTGCAACCATTTTGTCAGAAAGTAGAGAAAGCAAAGTTTATTCGGAAGTCAAAATGGCGGCCGCGGAGGGACATGTGCGCACGTGTGCTGTGCGAGTGAATGTCTGCTGCACAGTCACTAACAGGACACTTGCAGGCCACAATGGTGAAGATTGTGATTTGAAACACTGGAGAAGGAGTGTTGCCTGCTCATCTACTATGCTTGACGCTGTCTGCTTCACATTAGTGCCTATCAATGTCGGGCGGTGGTTAAGCGATAGCAGTGAAGGGGTTAACTCGCAGCGAGGGAAAGTGCACGCTGAGGAGACCCGCCAGAGGGCTGGGGTTGCCACCATGCAGTCAGTCTGGCATGGGCGGAGTCGCCGCCCTCCATCGGCCAATCTGGAGCGAGAAGGAGAGCCTCCGGGTGTAGCCGAGAAGAAGCCGTGTGCGCAGAGCAGTAAGATGGCGGAGACCAGAGAGACTGCACCTGGCGCAGAGCCGGAGAAGATGGCTGAGTGGAAGAGCTGCAGAGTGACCGACACTGGGGTGAGATTGATGCCCAAAGGAAGCCTCGCACTATGCAACGCCGGAGGTAAAGAGCACCTGGGACTGGTATGTGGCAGATGCCGACGGGTGACTGTACAACTGAGTGCCTGGGGTCAGTGCGGTCAGTGCGGGGAGATGTTGCTGCAGCTAGAATCTAACGATTGCCAACCGAGGGTTCTGCAGATCGCTTGGGAGACAGGCTGTACTACAGAAGTGACCATGCCCATTCCTATCTCTGCTGGGGGAGACAGACGTGCTCTGCGGGCGCCACTGGAACCGGGGCCGGTGGTCTACACCCATACCACGGTCTGCCAAACCCAGGAAACCTATGTATCTACAGTACAGCAAGTACGGCAGCCATCACTACCCATAGCCATTCCTGCAGCCCCTGTGCCAGCTATTAAAGCGGCAGAAGGGACCCACCTAAGCCAGAGAAAAGATTCCACCAGTCCCTCAAGTGAGGAGAGACTGGGGATTATTGATGTGGGATCCCCCAGTTTTGTATTTCGCTATGGGTCCATTGAGGAAGGACTAGGTGACTGGGGATCGGGGACGGACACAGAGTGGGACTGTGAAACCTCCGATAAAGACGGATCTCTGTGTGTGGAGCAGCTGGATGGAAGCCAGGAAGAAGCATCCATCCTTGTCCAATGTGTCAAAAACTTGGGCTTTTGTGAAACTTATGCTAGCAGAGCTCCTGATCTGTCCCCTCCTCGCAACTACGCTCGGGCTTGAGCGCAAAACGATGCCTACACTCTTCTCATCAAGAAGGAAGTAGCCGTTTATGTCCCAGCAGGCAAGGGTGATAGGAAAACTTTGCTCAAGTTCTCCCATTTCCAGCACCTGTTACAGCGCAAGGTCGCCCTCGAGTATGGGTATGACTACCCTTATGCTCCTCGGGAGACCATGCAAGAGATTGAGACCAAGCGTGACCAGTGGTGTGACGAAGCTGTGTGGGACTTTATGTTTATACCAAAGCCATACAGGAACCAAATTAAGTCGGCCTTGTGGAAGGAGTTTTTGACTGTCCGGGAGAGCTGGAACTTCGGAAGGTCAATCCACATTGACAAAGTGATTGTCAAGAGGCCCAAAAAAAAGGACAGTGAGTGGTCCTGCAATATCTGGGGTCCCAATGGAGGGATGGTCCAAATTCCTCATCCAGATTTCTACCTCTGAACCACATTCCAGCAGTTTGTTTGTTTAAAAAGAAAAGTGTTCAGATACAGAGCCAGCTGCTCAAGGGTTGACCAGCTGAAAGTTGTTCTACCAAGTTGAAGATTTCAAGTTAAAGTTGTTACTGGGGGCAATCCCCCAAAATTCCCAATCCCCTTTCCCTTCTGTCCTTGCAAAACCAAGAAGGGGGTATCTGGGATTTGTTCTTCAACCAGGAGAAAAGGAACTTCTGTTAAAGAGGACTTCTCCTAATTCAAGTGGACACTTTGTGAAGAGTCCTTAAAGAGACATTTTGAGAAGATATTTCTTCAAAGAGACACTTTGCGAAGATCTCTGGGCCAGTTGGCCAATGTAAGCGTTTGAAACAGCAAGTCAAAGGGGCTGCTGCTATGCCAGAAGGCGGTTGCCCAGCATTTGTGTTCTACAAGAAATGTACCGTAGGAATGACTTCCTCTGTTGCGAGCTCCTACTGTTGTTCTACAAGTGATGTGCCGTAGGAATGACTTCCTCTGTTGCGAGCTCCTACTGTTGTTCTACAAGTAACAAGTTGAAGGAAAAGACTTCTTCTGTTGCAAGCTCCTTCAGAAGACAACTGTTAAATTTGTGGAATAAAACTTTAATGCCCAACATTCCACAAATGTGACAGTTAGATAGATTGGTAGGATTTTATTGTTCTGTCTTTTTCAGGTCCACAAGGAGACAAGGTGTCAAGGTTGCCCTTAGGGGGCAGTGTTCATGAAGATGCCTCTACGAGAATGTTAGTGGTAGATGCATGCCAGTGGGGAAACCGCCTCTGAGGAGAGGGTGTTCCCACTAAATAGCTACTCAGGATTGTATATAATTGTTTGCTTGAGTATATTTCTCTTTCTTTCTTTCTTTGCAGGACTGTGAAGAATATTCAGGCCTCTGCTGAGGCAAATGTACCATATATGTGTATAATTATACTATTATGTAGCAATAGTCAGTTAGGATGTATAATTTGTGTTTACCCCCTCCCCCAACCATTTTCATGTTTGGTGGGGGGTGCACTAAACAAAGTGCAATTGGTAGAGTTCCACTTAAAATGTGAAATGTTAAGTACAACCAAAACATCTGTGTCTATTGGATGTGGTGGTTACATTGGCACCCCCAGTCATTGCTATTTTTGGCGGGGGGGTGCATGGATAAGGTATATTGGTAAAGTGAAATGTGAATATTTCAACAACTAACCTATTTTGTACTACTGGCCACATATGGGGTATGCTCCATGGCCCTGTTCATTTGTTATTTTCCCTTTTCCCCCTTTCCACAAGATGGGATACTCCGCTAGTTTTTTGATAGATTTTTGTAGGGGCGACTGCCCAGAGCCAATGAGGACATGGCTCATTTTTGCAGGGGGTGGATGTAGCGCCCTCCTAGTTTGGGTACTAGAGAGTGTATAGAGTTTTTGGCTCTATCTGCTTAACAGAGGAGCTGACAGGTAAATTTACATGCTGTCTGCTTATCAGAGAGCCTGATTTGAGTAAGGTCTGCTCTATGTGCTCTGGTGCTGATTCATATGGTCTGGAGATCTTTTACTATGTCCAATAGTACCGGTCCCTATTGGACAGAGGGGAAAAGCCTCAGCCAGTAACAGCAGGTGTATTTGGGGTTGGTTCTGACCAGCTAGCAGGGGAGTGGTGACCCCAATGCATCTTGGGTGAACACCTTCATACAGAGGCGGCTCTCTAATTAGGCAAATTAGGCGGTCGCCTAAGGCCTCACCCTCACAGGAGCCTCGCGGCCACCTAATTTGCCTAATGCATATAGCGGGTGCCGCGGATCCCCATCCTGCTTGCTCTTTCTACAAATGACCGTCTCCTGTAGTATGCTCGCAGTCTCTGACCGTCTCCTGTAGTATGCCCGCAGTCTCTGACTGTCTCCTGTAGTATGCCCGCAGTCTCTGACCGTCTCCTGTAGTATGCCCGCAGTCTCTGAACAGCTCCTGTAGTATTCCTGCAGTCTCTGACCATCTCCTGTGGTATGCCCGCAGTCTCTGACCGTCTCCTGTACTAGTTTGCAGTCTCTTACCATCTCCTGTAATATGCTTGCAGTCTCTGACTAGCTCCTGTTGTATGCCCGCAGTCTCTGACCCTCTCCTGTAGTATGTCTGCAGTCTCTGACTACCTCTTGCAGTATGCCAGCACTCTCTGACCAGCTCCTGTAGTATTCCCGCAGTCTTTGACCATCTCCTGTAGTATGCCCGCAGTCTCTGAACCTCTCCTGTAGTATGTCCACAGTCTCTGACCGCCTCTTGCAGTATGCCAGCAGTCTCTGACCAGCTCCTGTAGTATTCCTGCAGTCTCTGACCATCTCCTGTGGTATGCCCGCAGTCTCTGACCATCTCCTGTACTATGTTTGCAGTCTCTTACCATCTCCTGTAATATGCTTGCAGTCTCTGAACATCTTCTGTAGTATGCCCGCAGTCTCTGACCAGCTCCTGTAGTATGTCTGCAGTCTCTGACCGTCTCTTGCAGTATGCCCACAGTCTCTGACCAGCTTCTGTACTATGCCTGCAGTCTCTGACAGTCTCCTGTACAATGTCTGCAGTCTCTGACCATCTCCTGTAGTATGCCCGCAGTCTCTGACCCTCTGCTGTAGTATGTTCACAGTCTCTGACCGCCTCTTGCAGTATGCCAGCACTCTCTGACCAGCTCCTGTAGTATTCCCGCAATCTCTGACCCTCTCCTGTAGGATGTCCGCAGTCTCTGACCGCCTCTTGCAGTATGCCAGCACTCTCTGACCAGCTCCTGTAGTATTCCCACAGTCTTTGACCATCTCCTGTAGTATGCCTGCAGTCTCTGACCGTCTCCTATACTATGTTTGCAGTCTCTTACCATCTCCTGTAGTATGCCCGCAGTCTCTGAACATCTTCTGTAGTATGCCTGCAGTCTGTGACCAGCTCCTGTAGTATGCCTGCAGTCTCTGACCATCTCCTGTAGTATGCCCGCAGTCTCTGACCAGCTCCTGTAGTATGCCCACAGTCTCTGACCATCTCCTGTAGCATGCCCACAGTCTGGCCGTCTTCTGTACTATGCCTGCAGTCTCTGACACTCTCCTGTAGTATATCTGCAGTTTCTGACCCTCTCCCGTAGTATGTCTGAAGTCTCTGACCATCTCTTGTAGTATGTCTGCAGTCTCTGACCCTCTCCTTTAGTATGTGTATTAATGTGCCACTTTACTTGCTTAATTATTTGGGATTGCTCCACTGCTCAGTAAGTGGTAATGATGAGCAATAACCTTTAGAAACCAAACAGTGAACAGTAGCGATCTGCTGCAATATCTAGCAACCAATCAGTGAGTGGTATTGATGTGTTTGTAACCCCTAGCAACCAATCAGTGAGTGGTAATGATGTGCTGTAACCCATAGAAACCAATCAGTGAGTGGTAATGATGTGCGGTAACCCATAGAAACCAATCAGTGAGTGGTAATGATGTGTTGTAACCCCTAGGAGCCAATCAGTGAGTGGTAATGATGTGCTGTAACCCCTAGCAGCCAATCAGTGAGTGGTAATGATGTGCTGTAACCCATAGAAACCAATTAGTGAGTGGTAATTATGTGCTGTAACCTCTAGCAACCAATCAGTGAGCAGTAATAATGCACTGTAACCTCTAGAAACCAATGGGCAAGCAGGAATTATGTGTTGTAACCTCTAGCAACTAGTCAGTGAGTGGTAAAGATTGGCTGCAACCTCTGGCAACCAATTGCAATTGGGGCCTCATGTCTAAGTTTTGCCTAAGGCCTCACAAAATCTAGAGCCGCCTCTGTGTAAATCCATTATCATTCAGTGTAAATTCTTCATTAATTACGACAACCCGTCATCCAGTGAGGTTTCCCTGCTGCTCTCTCTTCATTTCTCCTGCCTGGGTGATCTATGTACATTGCAGGGATTTTAATAAACTTTGTTGCAGATTTTTTTTACAGGTTACCAGTTTAGAGTTACAAAGGAGGTCTAGAGCCAGAATAAGTGCTCTTGCTACAATGTTTGCAACGATAACTCACATATGCGTGGACGACCTACGTATGCGTGCACCTCCATGCACGAGCACGGCGCTTTAAAAAAAAATTGAATTATTCATTTTGGTAAATAAGAAATATTTTTACACTACACTATTTTTTTTTATCCCTTTTATTGCTGTCACAAGATATGTAAACATTCAATTTGACAGTAATAAAACATGACAGGTCCTCTTTATGGAGACATCTGGGGTCTATAAGGCCACAGATCTCTCCTCTACCCTGGAAAACATGAGATAAAAAAAAAATATTGATCTAAAAAAATGGCAGTGTTTACATTTGCCCTAACGGGAAGGGACAACATACTCATTGCTTCTGGTCTCCTAGACCAGTGGTCTCCAAACTGCGTCCCAGGGGCCAGATGTGGCCCTTTGCTTGCTTTTATTCGGCCCTTCGAAGCACTATTTTATCCACGGATGCCTAAAATGGAGCATAATTCCCCATAGACTCCAATGAAGTGCCATTCCTCCCAATGGCACCAACAATGGGGCACAATTTCTCCCAATGACACCAACAATGCGGCAAAATTTCTCCCAATGACACTTACAATGGGGCAAAACTTCTCCCGATGACACTAACAATGGGACATAATTCCTCCCAAAGACACCAGGGCAAAATTTCTCTGAATGACACCAACAATGGGGCCCAATAACACCAATGATGGCGCACAATTTCTAGACCAGTGGTCTCCAAACTGCGGCCCGAGGGCTAGCTGCGGCCCTTTATTTGCTTTTATCCAGGCCCTGGGGCACTATTTCATCCACTGATACTTAAAATGGGGCATAATTCCCCATGGACTCCAATGAAGGGGCTTTATTCCTCCCAATGACACCAACAATGGGGCCCAATGACACCAATGATGGGGCACAATTTCTCCCAATGACACCCAAATGACACCAACGATGGGGCACAATTTCTCCCAATGACACTAACAATTGGGGCCCAATGACACCAACGATGGGGCACAATTTTTCACAATGACACCAACGATGGCGCCCAATAGAACCAATGATGGGGCACAATTACTCCCACTGAAACAACGATTGGGCATTATTTTTTCCCACTGACCATGGTCGTCCGCAG
>BLSH010063330.1:55479-69121 GCA_018402905.1 Glandirana rugosa
CTGTGTTTCTGAAAATGAAACACTAACTTCGCCCTACGGTTCTCTAGGTGCGGCCCGCCTGCCCATCAACGTGTTGGAGCTGAGAGCAATCAGACTGTGTCTTTTTCATTGGACAAAGAGGTTGCAGGGCCGTCCGATTCGAATTCAATCGGACAATGCCACGGCGGTGGCGTATGTGAATCATCAGGGCGGCACTCGGAGCCCAGCGGCGGCTGCGGAAGCGGCTCTGATTCTCCGCTGGGCGGAACTTCATGTTCCAGCGATTTCAGCGATTTACATCCCAGGTGTGGAGAACTGGCAGGCGGACTTTCTCAGTCGCCAGAAGCTGGACCAGGGGGAGTGGTCCCTCCATCCGGAGGTGTTCAATCAGATTTGTCACAGGTGGGGGACACCGGACGTGGATCTCTTGGCATCCCGCTTCAATCACAAAGTAAAAGTCTTTGTGTCCAGAATGAAGGATCCGCTGGCAGTGGCCATGGATGCTCTGGTGGCCCCCTGGAGCCGTTATCGCCTCCTGTACGCCTTTCCTCCGTTACGTCTGCTTCCAAGATTGGTGCGCAGAATAATGAGAGAGGGCATACCGACCATTCTGGTGGCCCCGGATTGGCCTCGGCGCACCTGGTACGCCGACGTGGTGCAATGGTGGTAGACGCCCCTTGGCGGCTCCCGATGCGAGAAGATCTCCTGTCTCAAGGTCCCATATTGCACCCTGCTTTACCCTCGCTGGCTTTGACGGCTTGGCTATTGAGTCCCAGGTGCTGAGAGATAGGGGAATTGATGACTCCGTGATCCCTACTCTCTTAAAAGCTCGCAAGTGTACTTCTCGAAAGATTTATCACCGCACCTGGAAGGCTTACATTGCTTGGTGCGAGGCGGAGGGTTATAACCCTCGCTCGTTTGTTGTCTCCAGGGTTCTGACCTTTTTACAGCAGGGTCTGAATAAGCATTTGGCTTTGAGTACTCTCAAGGGCCAGATCTCGGCCTTGGCCATACTATTTCAGAGACCTTTGGCTTCGCACTCTCTGATTCGTACTTTTGTACAAGGTGTGCGGCATGTGGCGCCTCGGGTGAGATTCCCGATGGCCCCGTGGGATCTGAATCTGGTGCTTTCTGTTCTTCAGAAACCCCCTTATGAGAAGATCAGGGAGATTCCCTTACAGCTTCTGTCGCAGAAGGTGGCCTTCTTAGTTGCCATCACTTCTGCCAGACGAGTGTCGGAATTGGCTGCCCTATCGTGCAAGTCTCCTTATTTAGTGATGCATAAGGATAAGGCGGTCTTGCGACCCCTTCCTTCTTTTCTTCCGAAAGTAGTCTCCTCTTTTCATATCAATGAAGATATTGTTCTACCTTCATGGTGCCCTCGTCCATCGCATCCGAAGGAATTCGAGTTGCATGCTTTGGACGTAGTTAGGGCCTTACGTGTGTACTTGGCTGCTACAGCTCCTTTTCGTAAAGCTGATGCCTTGTTTGTTTTGCCGGAGGGCTCGCGCAAGGGCTTGGCGGCCTCTTCGGCTACGATTTCTCAGTGGATTCGTAAGACCGTGACCCATGCATATTCTATTCGGGGCAAGGTTCCCCCTTTTCCGGTCACGGCCCATTCTACCCGGGCGGTTAGTAGTTCTTGGGCTTTCAGACACCAGGCCTCGGTGTCGCAGGTGTGCAAGGCGGCCACTTGGGCCTCGGTTCACACTTTTACTAAGTTTTACAAAGTTGATGTTTTTGCATCTTCAGATGCTGCTTTTGGCCGCAAGGTTCTGCAGGCGGCAGTGTAGGCGCGTCTGGCGCCTCCTCAGAGGTTCAGTTGGGTACAGTTGTTTGCGTTTACCCACCCCTCTTTTTTGATACAGCTTGGGGACGTCCCCATGAAGTAAATGAAGAAGCTGCGTCTGTCAGTGAACGTAAGGAGAAAAAGGGATTTTATTAAAACTTACCGTAAAATCCTTTTCTCCGAGTTCACTGACAGACGCAGCACCCACCCCTCTGGGCTCTGCTTTGGTACGGCTTGTGTACGAACTGGAGAGCTATGCTGTGAGGGGGTTTGATGTAGGAAGAGAGGACGGCCCCCAAGGGAGGGGCCAGCTGATCTTTTCCCTGCCTAGTTAACTCCTAGTTGGACGAACATAAAACCCCATGAAGTAAATGAAGAAGCTGCGTCTGTCAGTGAACTCGGAGAAAAGGATTTTACGGTAAGTTTTAATAAAATCCCTTTTTTATCTAGCGCTGCTTGCACTTTATCATATTTGGAGTTATATGAACTTTCAACAATAAGGTGCTATGCAATATGGACTGTTCTTATATATAGGCGGCTGCTAGTTCACATTTTATATGTGGTTATTTGTGTAAACGTTGTTACATATACTGTTTTATTGTTTCATCCTGAGTGCTGATTTGGGCATCTTTTTCCAAAGACCTTTTTTGGGGGATTTAATTGTCCTGATTGTGACGGTATTTAATCACTGCTGGGATTTTTATTTTTTACTAAATGAAAAAAAAAAAACTAAAGTTTTGCTTATTTTCTGTCAGTAAATTCTGTAAATAAGTAATTTTTCTCCTTCAATGATGTGTGCTGATGAGGCTGCACTGATAGGCACTGATGAGGTGCCACTTATGGGCACGGATGAGGTGACATTTATGGGCACCAATATGCCACACTGATGGGCACTGAAAGGTGGCACTGGTGAGTACTGATAGGCGGCACTGGTGGGCAGCATTGGCGATGATCAGTGCCCAGAATACATGCCCAGGTCTTCTGTGAGGGGAGATGGCGCTGATCGGCACTCCTCGGCACACACTTTGTCAGTGTGAGGCGAGGAGAGCCAATTACCGGCACTTCCTTATTTACATGTGACCAGCTGTTATTGGACACAACCCATCACATGTCTGAAGAGCCGCGGCTCTTCACAAAGATCGGGGTCGCGGCGTGTCCTAGCAACACGGTGCCGCCACGATCGCCGCGCTGCGCGCTCCCGCAATAGCACACGTTCCGGGCGACGTCATATGATGGTGGGCGGGCGGCAAGCGGTTAAAGGCAGTAGACAAAATGTATATATAAAAGTATCAAAATGTATTTGTTCATATATAAAATAAATATAGACATGGGTCACTGGAAATGTATATATATGCATGGAACACTTCCATGATCCTCAATCCAACCTGTTTTGGAGTTGATCTCTTTCTTCAAAGGATTACAGAGGATACATATTATGGGATGTTTGTGGGTAGTGAGGAGATGTTTTTGTTACAACAACATTGTCATAAATATGTACACTTTGATACGATGGTTTCTTTTTTGTATTGATATATTTTATTTCAATTTAGATATACTATTTCCTCTGTAATCCTTGGAATAAGATCAACTCCGAAATATTTTGGATTGAGGATCATGGAAGTGTTCCATGCATATTGTGGCATGGGGGGATTGTTAGCTCAAGTGATAGATGCGTTTTTGTGCAGTGAGTTAATATCAGACAGGCGTTAATAGTTAAAGCGGTAGTAAACCCGCCTCCTTAAAAAAAAAAACAAAAAAAAATAAAACCTGCAAGACAATAGGATAATATGTTAGTATGCATTGCATACTAACATATTATATAATACTTACCTTAGAACGAGGCCCCCGATGCCCGAGTGGGTCAGCGCTAAGACGATGACATGTTGGTCCTCTTCTTTCTTCCGGGTACGCGGCTCCGGCGCTGTGAGTGCCCGGAGCCGCGTGACGTCACTCCCACGCATGCGCGCGGGAGCTCTTCTTTCCGGCAGCCAGCTCTGAGTTGCCGGACGCCTCGGCCGGATTGTCAGAGCGCATGCGCCGCTAATGTCAGCGGCTGCATGCAGGGCGAATATCTCCTAAACCATGTAGGTTTAGGAGATATTTTTTTTACCTACAGGTAAGCCTTATTATAGACTTACCTGTAGGTAAAAATAGTACTGGTGGGTTTACTACCACTTTAAGGGCCTGGTAGCCCAGGTTTATTTAAAAGGAAAACCAAAAGTCCATCCAGGAATCCCACGCAGGGGTTTAACTTCATTTAGCACTCATACAGAAAACATACCGAGCCACCTGGCTCTCTTGTCAACAGTTCCTTTGCTGGCTCCAAACAAACTAGATTCCTCCAAGCCCCCTGGATTCACTGGCTCCCTTAGTCTCCTCGACTTTCCCAGTCCCTGGGCACAGAATTCCCCTTCCACGGGCTGCAGTCTCCCACAGGGCAAACAGATCTCCAGACAGGTCTGTCTTGAAACAGCAGCAGCAAGCTGCTCACACTCCACCTTTCTTCCCCTCTCTGCTCTCACCAGCCCCTCGTTATATTGGCTATGTCCACCTGGGCACACAACCTGCTGGTTGTCCACAAGGCCCAAGCACAGGGTTGGTGATCCAGTCCCACCCAAGAAACTTAGGGATCTCCAAACTACAGAGCCCCATCCAGAAAAAGCGAAATCCGGAGAATGCTGCCAGAGCAGTTTTTTCTGTGTCAAACCTATGCTCTGTAACTCTACAGTCCGCCGACATGCAGACTTTGGGGTTGATTTACTAAAGCTGGAGAGTGCAAAAACTGGTGCAGCTGTGCATGCTAGCCAATTAGCTTCTAACCTCAGCTTGTTCAATAAAGCTTTGACAATAAAACCTTGAAGCTGATTGGTTTCTGCGTGGAGCTGCACCGAATTTTGCACTTTCAAGCTTTAGTAAATCAACCCCTCTGTGTCCTTTTCCCACCTATTCCCATAGAGACAGGGACTCTCGCCATTACAATATTTATACATTTCCAGTGACGCATTTCTGTCTATATTATTCTATGCCTTGTACTATGTTATGACTTTTCATATTTATTTTATATATGTACAAATGCATTTTGATACTTTTATATATACAATGCGTCTAGTGCCTTTAACCACTTCCCGATCAGCGCCGTAAATAGGCGGCGGTCGGGTTTGAGCGGCTCTACCGGGACATAGCCTGCACCTGCAGGCTATATCCCGGTATCATTTTTTAGAGCTGGCGGTCGGCTATCCAGGGGTAACGACCGATCCAGCTCGGGAGCCGCTCGGTCGTTATCCCAGGGGGCCGGAGGGGACATCCCCCACCCTCTCGCTGCCTTACGCCACTCTTCTCCGGCCTCCCGTCCCACCGGGAGACCAAAGCGACGATCCGGCGCGTCCGCCGGCTGGAAGGAGACCTGACAGAAGACGTAATCGGCTCCGATCCGGTCTCCTTCTGCAAATTCCGGAAGCGACGTCACAATGAGGGAAAGGGTTAACATCAGGGGCGCTGAAAGGGTTAACTGTGTTCCTAGGGAGTGCTTGCTAACTGTGTGGGGGGTGCTTTAACTGTGGGAAGACAGAGATCAGTGTTCCTGCTTAGCAGGATCTCTGTTTTCCCTACTAACAGAATGGCGATCTGCCTTGTTTACATAGTCATCTAGTCATCTTCTACCTCTGTCAGGAATGACCGGCGGGTCCCAGTGGACATAGGGTCCACCGGGCCGGCTGATTGGCTCCCGCTGTGTCCAATGTGTACATGATTCTGCAGAGAGGAGCCGTCATCCCGCAGTAAATGTACGTGGGGCGGTCGGCAACAGGTTAAAGGCAGGCATTCTCTGCATTAAAGTAAAAAAACCTTTCAGGTGCCCCCGCAGTCCCCCTAATTACTCAATGAGCCTGATCTCGGTCCAGAATGCTTTGTATTTGTGAATGGGTTCATGGAGTACAAAGCGTTCTGTGGTTAGATGTAAGTAGAGGAGGGGCATGTTGTGTAGGAGAGCCACATCTCTTGCCAGAGCACCGTATCCATACTATTGGTGCGAAGTGAAAGTATAAATTGTATATAACAAACCGTGATCCAGGAGGAGGCAAAAACCATCTGAGATGTAACTTTTTGTAACCCTGTAGAATTTTTGAAAAAAAAAAAAAAATGTATTCCAATTTTGTCTCTAAATTGCAGAAGCAAAAATCCCTGCAAAGAGAAGGGTTAATATGTACCCTTCCCTCTGCTGATCTTTGTTCTTCATGAGCTAAGCTGGCCAAAAATTCTTCCTCGTCCGACACTTCCGTGAGTCTCAGAAGCCTAGTACCCCCCTCTGCATACTGTGATATCTTCCACAGACCCCTCCGCCACTACAGGATGCAGTAATGACATCGAGCTCAGGGGCAGGAACCACAGAACGGGGGGGACAGGCACCCAACACAAGAGGAAGTGTACCAGATACTGAAGACGATTCAGCAAGGTTAGCTCATGAGGGCAGCAGATTGGCAGCACGTGCAACCAGAGCGCTGAGCATTGATCCTTTGCCTTGTCGAAATGTCTTTAATTCTGCAAATTAATAAAGTGCCTTAGTCAATATAGTTACTACGACAAAGCCTGAAGAGAGATTATATGCTTTCTCCATTAGCAAAGTTTCCATTGCTCATGGCTTGTACACATATAGACAGCAGATATAGTTACTTGTGCGACATACCGATACCAGAGGAATTCTCAGCCTCTCGCCTATCAAGCTGTTGAATTGCTGAAATGTGCTCCAGGCCACGTAACTTCCACTGGTGCTGTTTAGAGCGATCAGCAAAATCTCGTACTGGAACCGAACGTTGGGTTGCTCCTCGTATGTACTTCGCTTCAACCAAAATCCTACAAAATATGAAAGTACAGTAACCCCTTCAATACCGGGCACTTTCACCCCCTTCCTGCCCAGGCCAATTTTCAGCTTTCAGCGCTGTCGCACTTTGAATGACAATTGCGCGGTCATGCTACACTTTACCCATATGACATTTTCATCAGATAGAGTTTTCTTTTGGTGGTATTTAATCACCGCTGTTTTTTTTATTTCTTGCAAAATAAACGGACAAAGACAAAACATTTTGAAAAAAAAATGGTTCTCACAACAGTTCTTTATAACTGTTTCTGTTACAAAATTCTGCAAATAAGTAATTTTTATTCTTCACTGATGAGCACTGATGAGGCTGCATTCATGGGCACTGATGGGCACAAATGTGGAGCCACTGAGGAGACTGCACCAATGGGCACTGATTATCAGTGTAAATGATGTGCTGACAAGTCTTTTCGGTTAACAGCTCTCCTTTCCACCTACAGACACAGCTTGGAGGAAAGGAGCTGCTGCTAACAGGCAAGTCTGTTTACATGTGACCAGCTGTGATTGGACACAGCTGATCACAAGGTAAAGAGCTGCTCTGATTGGCCCTTTACCGCGATCTGTGATCAGCTGAGTCCAAAGGACACAGTGGTGACAGAGCGTGCCAGGGGTGTGCGGGAGGAGGGTTTCTGGGAGGAAGCCCTCCCATAACTGGAAGCCTGTACTGTAGCTGTCTTTTGGCTATAGTGCAGACAGGAAGAGGTTAAAGGGAACCATTGTGTATTATCACATCATTCACATTTGAAGCCATTAATGTAATGCAGGAGCTCCCTCCTGCAGCTCCCACTTATACTTACCAGAGCCCGATTCAGCGCTGGGCACGAGAGCAGCAGCTCTCTTGATGCGCTCTCTCTCTCTCTCCTCATAGGCTCAGAGATAGCAGCAGGAGACATTGGCTCCTGCTGCTGTCAATCAGAGCCAGTAAGGTGGGAGTGGGGAGCAGAGCCAAGCTGCTATCTCTTTGTCTATGGACACACAGAGCCGGCTTGGGAGCGAACACGCATGAGTGCGCCCATAGCATGCAGCTGGCTCTGGTGGGCATTCAGCAGAGGGGAGAAAGCAGGAGTGCCAGAGGAGGATCGTGGCTGCTCTGCCTAATGTGTATCTGTATACCAGACAACATCTTCCCTATAGAACTATAGGGAAAACTTTTTTTTTTTTATCATTTTGGATAGAGTAAGGGAGGGTTATAACCCCTGTAAGTTTTTTTTTTTGCCTATTGAGGAGATTTCCCTTCACTTCCTGTACCATAGCCAAACAGGAAGTCCCTGCAAATTAAGAGCTTGTTTACACTTGATTCAAAACATGGCTTCGGATGCGTTATTTAACTACTTCAGCCCCGGAAGGATTTCCCATTTTATGACCAGAGCACTTTTTGCGATTCGGCACTGCGTTGCTTTAACTGACAATTGCGCGGTCCTGCGATGTTGTACCCAAACAAAATTTGCGTCCTTTTTTTCACACAAATAGAGCTTTCTTTTGGTGGTATTTGATCCCCTCTGCGTCATTTCTGATCGCCGCTATAAACAAAGGAAGAGCGAAAAATTTTGCAAAAAAAGCCAAATTTCTTACTTTTTGCTAAAATACAAATCCAAAAAAAAATATAAAAAATATTTTCGGTTTTATATCGGTTTTGGCCGATTATCGGTTTTGGCCGATTTATATTCTTCCTCATATTTTTTGTAAAAAAAAATTGCAATCGGCGTTTATTGATTGGTTTGCGCAAAAGTTGCCGCGTTTACGGATGATGAGAATTAATTTCTGGGGTTTTTATTTTTTTATTTTTTACTAGTAATGGCGGCGATCTGCGATTTTTAGCGGTAATGCGTTATTTCAGCGGACATGTCGGACCATTTTGACACTTTTTTGGGACCATTGGCATTTATACAGCGATCAGTGCTATAAAAATGCACTGATTACTGTGTAAATGCCATTGGCAGTGAAGGGGTTAACCTACAGGGGGCGCTCTAAGGGGTTAACTGTGTTCCCTGGGAGTGTTCTAACTGTGTGTGGGCTGGCCTGGCTGGGGGAAGGGGATGAGCACGGCTTCCATATACAGGAAGCCTGTGATCACCGCCCTTCCCCCTCTAACAGAACGGAGATCTGTGTTTACTTACATGGACCTCCTTTCTATCAATGCGGGGGGGGGGGCCATCGCGGGTAGCCGGCAGCGATCAAGTCCATCCTACCCGCTCCCTGCCCCCCCCTCCCCGAACACAGTGAGCGCGCCTCCGGCGGCGCGCGCTCATAATGCCAGTTATCGTGGCCGCCGTCCTGTGACGGCGTTTCGCGATAACGAGCCACCTTGCCGCCGTCACGCTGCGGCGGGCGGTCGGCAAGTGGTTAAAGCTCTCTGAATGCCAGTCAAAGCTCCTGTCACTAAATAAAATGGTTAGCTTACAGTCCTGTTTACATCTTGCATTTGCTTTGCTTCATAAAGTATACCCCATGTTGCTTTAGTGGTGCTTCAAAGCCTCTATAGAAGTCTATGACAACACTCGCTAACAGCACCTGAAGCTTTTGAAAAGCTTTTATTCAGTGTGAGCTTCGCTTTGTTTTGGATAAATTGCAGGTATGAGATATCCATTGCAAGTTGAAAATTTCCCCACTGTGGGACGAATAAAGGTTTATCTTATCTTATATTAAAAAAGTGGGGGCGCTGTGTAAATTCTACACACACACGGCATCTGGCAAACTTCAATAAATCTTACAAAAAGCACCACCAAAGCATCAAAAACACATAAAAAGCAGGTTAAAGCAGTAGGCACTTTAATGTGTGTTGAAGTTGAAGCAAGTGTAAAGGAGCTCTTAAGGGAATCTCTTGGGGACCCCCCCTGGTCACAAGAACTAGTGTCCCCATTGGAAGATTTCCCCTCTATTACTTTTCTGGGACAATCCAAAATGTGGGATTTTCTTTTACGTTCACTTTTAATGATAATGGTAACTAGAACTAACTGGGGACCCAGACAGCGATAAAAAACTGACAGGGGTTCTAATCCATCTCCCCTCTAGCCAAAGCTAAAAAAAAAAAAAAAAAAAAAAAAAAAAAAGCAAGGAGTACAAAGACAAGTGTGTCTTGCCTACAGTCAAGCATGGTGGTGGGAGTGTCATGGTCTGGGGCTGCATGAGTGCTGCCAGCACTGGGGGAGCTACAGTTCATTGAGGGAACCATGAATGCCAACATGTACTGTGACATACTGAAGCAGAGCATGATCCCCTCCCTTCGGAGACTGGGCTGCAGAGCAATATTCCAACATGATAATGACCTCAAACACCTCCAAGACGACCACTGCCTTGCTAAAGAAGCTGAGGGTAAAGGTGATGGACTGGCCAAGCATGTCTCCAGACCTAAACCCTATTGAGCATCTGTGGGGCACCCTCAAATGGAAGGTGGAGGAGTGCAAGGTCTCTAACATCCACCAGCTATGTGATGTCATCATAGAGGAGGGGAAGAGGACTCCAGTGGCAACCTGTGAAGCTCTGGCGAACTCCATGCCCAAGAGGGTTAAGGCAGTGCTGGAAAATAATGGTGGGCACACAAAATATTGACACTTTGGGCCCAATTTGGACATTTTCACTTAGGGGTGTACTCCCTTTTGCTGCCAGCGGTTTAGACATTAATGGCTGTGTGTTGAGTTATTTTGAGGGGACAGTAAATTTACACTGTTATACAAGCTGTACACTCACTACTTTACATTGTAGCAAAGTGTCATTTCTTCAGTGTTGTCACATGAAAAGATAGAATAAAAGATTTACTAAAATGTAAGGGGTGTACTCACTTTTGTCACATACTGTAGATAGATAGATAGACATGTATATGCATGTGTGTATGCATGTACATATATATATATATATCCTTTGTTTTGGTCCTATCCCATATGGCCTAGGTTACATGTAAGGAGCTACAGGACATGTGCTCGCCCCACAGACGTGGTGTGATCCCTCCAATGTACCAGTGTAAGTGCTAAAGGCTTTGTTTTTGACTTATCAATGTGATTATGGTCATTAGAAAATACATGCTAATTTTGTAGTTCTATTATACTATGCAGAATATGCTTCAAACTATGGGTCTTGAAGAAGCTACGCAATCCAGAGAAACACGTCGACCCTTGAAGGATTTAGTTACCTGTACACCTCTAGCTTACTGCTATAAATAAGATAGTATGTGTTCAGAGGTTATTGTGTGATATGTTAGCACATTTTCTTTTCTTTTGGTAGTAGATTGTTACATATCCCTCCTTTAAACTCTTTGGAAACCTTTTTAAATAGTTCATAATAAAATTATATTTTTATATGCATTATGGTTCTTGTCTCATGTCATGCTATTAAAGTCCAGTTCTAACGGGATATAGGCCTGTAACTCCTTTTGCTCCCCAATCAGCTTCCATTTTTTTATATTTTTTTGTTAAAGCTGAAGTTAGAAGCCGATTGGTTTCTATGCACAGCTGCACCGGATTTTGCACTGTTCAGTTTTAGTAACTCAACCCCATGTGTGATTACAGCTTCTTCAGGGAAATTAAACCCACTGAAATTTTTTGATACACATTGTAAAATGAGGTTTTAGTTAACTGGTTCCCGACCGCGCGCCGTCTTTTCACGGCGGCAGTCGGGGAGCCCTGCGCGAATCACCGTAAATAAGCGGCAATTCGCATTTTACCACCAGGGGGGCGCGCCGCACTCCTGGGGAGTGTGCCCGCGGCTCGGGCGGACCCGATGTCCACCGGCGAGCCGCGATGAGCGGCTACAGGGAAAAGATGTAAACACGGCGGTTCCCTGCCCTGTCAGTGGGGCATGAGAGATATACTGATCCCTGTCACTGGGATCAGTTAGATCTCTCATGCCCATGTTAGCCCAACCCCCCCACAGTAAGAACACACCCAGGGAACACACTTAACCCCTAGCTCTCCCCCTGCAGGTTAACCCCTTCACTGCCAATGACATTTATACAGTAATCAGTGGACATTTAAATTTCTGATCGCTGAATAAATGTCATTGGTCCCAAAAAAGTGTCAAAATGTTCCGACATGTCCCCCCCAATATCGCAGTACCGCTAAAAATCGCAGATCGCCGCCATTACTAGTAAAAAAAATTAAAAAAAAAAACCCCAGAAATGAATTCTCATCATCCGTAAACGCGGCCACTTTTGCGCAAACCAATCAATAAACACCAATTGCGATTTTTTTTTATCGCAAATATGAGGAAGAATATAAATCGGCCAAAAACGGTGAAAAAAAAATGTTTTTTTATATTTTTTTTTTGGATTTGAATTTTAGCAAAAAGTAAGAAATTTGGGTTTTTTTGCAAAATGGTCGCTCTTCTTTTGTTTATAGCGGCGATAAGAAATGACGCAGAGGCGATCAAATACCACCAAAAGAAAGCTCTATTTGTGGGAAAAAAAGGACGCAAATTTTGTATGGGTACAACGTCGCACGACCGCGCAATTGTCAGTTAAAGCGACGCAGCGCCGAATCGCAAAAAGTGCTCTGGTCCTAAAGTGCAAAATTCTTCCGGGGCTGAAGTGGTTATATTCACATGAAAAAATAACTTGTAAGACCGTTTCTTAGCAGCAGAGAATGAAGTCTCACCTTGGCTGCGATAGGACACTAGTAATGGAGGGATGTAGGTCAGTACCAGCACTGCGAACAGGAAGACGGTGGCCTTGGAGCAGATACTGGTTCTGTATCTGACTAGGTAGGGGTGGGAGTAGACCTCATAGATTGCCATAGTAAGGCGGCCAAAGCAGTCAGTTATTCTCACTGTGCCTACGTCCTGCAAAACACACAATTCAAGAGGAATAAATATTAATGAGGTTCTTCCAACTCATCCCACCCTCCCTATACCTACTGTACACCCCACCTTGTTTTCTGTATATCACCCCAAATTTTACAATCCCAATTCCTAAAAAGCTGGGGTGCTGTGTAAATTCTACGTAAAAACAATTTGCAAAACCCGTATTTTATTGCCAATAGAGAACAGATCAAATGTTTAAAGTGGTTCTAAAGGCAGAAGCTTTTTTACCTCCATGCCTTCTATACATAAAGGTAAAAAACCTTCTAAGTGCAGCCCCTCTAATACTTACCTGAGCCCCAACTCAATCCAGCATTGGCTCGCCTGGGTCTCTCTCTCTCCTCACTGGCTCACACAGCAGCCACTGCCTCCTGCTGCTGTCAATCACAGCCAGTGAGCCAATGAGGAAAGAGTGCAGGGGGGGGTGTCCAAGCCACGCTCTGTGAGTGAGTGGACAATGTCCATTCACAAGAGCTCTCGGGAGTGTGCCTACTCATGCGCCCCCATAGCAAGAGGCTTGCTATTGGGGGCACTTTGCAGGGGGGGAGCCAGGACTGACCACAGGAGACCACAAAAAAAATAAAAAAATCAACCTTTAGAATCACTTTAAACTGAGAAAATGGACCATTTAACCACTTGCCAACCGCCGATCGGCATCTGACGGCGGCAAAGTGGTTCGTTACCGCAATACGCCGTCATCCGACGGCGGCTGCGGGATCGAGCTTAGTGAGCCCGCGCGCTCACTGTGTTCGGGGAGGGCCAGGGAGCGGGTGCGGCGGCTTCGATTGCCGCCAGCTACCCACGATGGCCCCCCCGAGCGAAGGAACGGAGGTCCGTGTATGTAAACACGGACCTCCGCTCTGTGTGAAGGGGGAAGGGCTGTGATCACAGCCTTCCTGTATACGAAGGCTGTGACCACTTCCCTTCCCCAGATAGTGCAGTCCCCCTACAGTTAGAACACGCCCAGGGAACATAGTTAACCCTTAGAGCGCCCCCTGCAGGTTAACCCCTTCACTGCCAATGACATTTACACAGTAATCAGTGCATTTTTATAGCACTGATCGCTGTATAAATGCCAATGGTCCCAAAAAAGTGTCAAAATAGTCCGACATGTCCGCTGAAATATCGCAGTACCGCTAAAAATCGCAGATCGCCGCCATTACTAGTAAAAAAAAAAAAAAAAACCCCAAAAATGAATTCTCACCATCCGTAAACGC
>BLSH010063330.1:90244-95244 GCA_018402905.1 Glandirana rugosa
GGGGGAACGGTCACGATCATCTCTGCCGCTGCCGGCGGGTCCGGTAAGCGACGGAGATGACCGGAAAGCGGCAAGGGGGGGGGGGGCACCTCTCCCGCCGCTGCTAAAAGTGATCTCGCGGCCAATCCGCCGCTAAGACCACTTTTATCAGACGCAGAATTGTCTGTAATTGTCCAGTACCTTGTTATGCAGGTCTTTTGACAGTTCATTTCTGCCTCCCATGGCTCGGTATCTAGCTTGCTCAGTGCATCCATGTGAGAACTAACAAACTCATTGACTATTTATACACAGGCACTAATTGCAATGTAAAAAGCCAGAGATGTGGGAAATGAGCCTTTAACCACTTCAGCTCCAGAAGGATTCCCCCTTTAGGACCAGAGCACATTTTGCGATTCGGCGCTGCGTCGATTTAACTGACAATTGCGCGGTCGTGCGACGTTGTACCCAAACAAAATTTGCGTCCTTTTTTTCCCACAAATAGAGTTTTCTTTTGGTGGTATTTGATCCCCTCTGCGTCATTTCTGATCGCCGCTATAAACAAAAAAAAGAGCGACAATTTTGCAAAAAAAAAAAAAAAAAACATTTCTTTTTACTACAATACATGTCCAAAAAATATTTAAAAATGTTTTCATCTGTTTTGTCCAATTTTATATTCTTCCTCATATTTTTGGTAAAATAAAATCGCAACCGGCGTATATTAACTGGCTTGCGCAAAAGTTGCCGCGTTTACGAATGATAAGAATTCATTTATGGGGTTTTTATTTATTTATTTTTTTACTAGTAATGGCGGCAATCTGCGATTTTTAGCGGGACTGCGACATTACGGCAGACATGTGGGACCATTGGCATTTTTACAGCGATCAGTGCTATGAAAATGCATTGATTACTGTGTAAATGTCACTGGTAAGGAAGGGGTTAACCTGCAGGGGTGCTCTAAGGATTTAACTGTTTTCCCTGTATGTGTTACTGACTTTATGGGGGCTGGGCTGAGCGGGGGAGGAGAGTGATCACAGCTCCTATATACAGGAAGCATGCAATCACATCCTTTCCCTCAGTGAGCGCGCTCACGATCTCCCAGCCGCCGTCAGGTGGCAGTGGTTTGTAATATCGAACCACTTTGCCGCCGTCAGACAACAGCGGGCGGCTGGCAAGTGGTTAATTGCCATTGTAAGCTGTGTGTTTCTGTACCAAGGCCATTGGATACCCAGTTGCTGTTAATCGTCACATGACTTCAAGTGGCTGTACCGGGATGATGTAGCTGCAGGCATCGCCCCGCTACCGTTTCTTGCGGTCAGCTTGCTTGTAAGAGCAATCAGAGCAGCTAACTAGCCACTGGATTGCTGTAAAGCCTCGTACACACGGTTCAACGGTCGTACGACCGAACGGACCAAATCGTATGTTGGCTGTTGTATCTAGCATACTGACATGCACTACACCAGGGATATGCAATTAGCGGACCTCCAGATGTTTCAGAGCTACAAATCCCATGAGGCATAGCAAGACTCTGACAGCCACAAGCATGAAACATAGAGGCATGATGGGATTTGTAGTTTTGCAACAGCTGGAGCTCCGCTAATTGCTTATCCCTGCACTACACGATCGTACGACCAAGCTGAATGTAGTGACATGTAATGAACGTATAAAGAGAAAGTTCAGGTGCATGTAAGCATCCGGCCGTTCCTGACTTCTGAGCATGCGTGTTTTGCACAATACAACTTGTTGGACCAACTTCTCTGTACACACGGTACAACGGTTGTATGACTGATTGTTTTTACTAACTCCTGTTGTATGACCGTCGTACGTAGGCTGTTCTAATCGCGCGTACTAACGATCGATTTTGCACACAACAGTCATTCGTACGACCTGTTGTATACGATTGTCGACCCGTGTGTACGAGGCTTTATAAGGATCAGGAGGGGATGACCCCATTTCCATGGCTCGCTCTGGCTGTCCCATCCCACCGGGAGACCCAAGCAACCAGCTGGCACGTCCACTGGCTGGCCAGACACTTGGATAAAGCCAGGATCGGCTTTGATCAAGTCTCCATTGTGGCAACCCGAAAGCGATGAACTGACTTCCAGTTCACTTGAATGAGATGTTTAGAGCAATAAAAGTGATTAAAACATTTTTTTTTTAAACCAGCAGTTTAAAAAAAATAAATTTAAGTGCGCCTGCCACCCCCACCCCACGCAAAGGCGAACGCATGTGTTGGTCCCACACATGTGAGGTATCACTGTGAACATTCGATCATGGGCAGTAATTCCAGCACCAGACCTTCTCTGTAAATATAAAGGGGCAACCAGGAAAGGCTTTTAAAGCATTGCCTATGGATAGTACATTTTTTTTTTTTTGTTTTGTTGGCTGTGCGCAATTCTAAAAGCGTGACATGTTTGGTATCTATTTACCCGGCGTAACATCCATCTCTTATATTTTACCAAAGAAAAAACAAAACAAAAAAAAACGGGTTATACAGTGAGGGGGGAAAAGTATTTGATCCCCCTCCTGATTTTGTACATTTGCCCACTGACAAAGAAACAATCAGTCTGTAATTTTAATGGTCGGTTTATTTTACCAGTGAGAGAATAAAAACAAAAATATCCAGAAAAACGCATTTCACAAACGTTATAGATTGAATTGCATTTTAATGAGTGAAATAAGTATTTGACCCCTTCGCAAAACATGACTTAGTACTTGGGGGCAATACCCTTGTTGGCAATCACAGAGGTCAGAAGTTTCTTGTAGTTGGGGCCACCAGGTTTGCAGACATCTCAGGAGGGATTTTGCCCCACTCCTCTTTGCAGATCCTCTCCAAGTCATTAAGGTTTCGACAGAGAAACCACCACTCTAGGACAATGAAAACTCCATTGGAATCGGCTGTTTCTGCAGGGTGGAGGGTGCTGGCCTTGTTTGCAATGGAACATAGAACAATGAATGAAGGCTGGATAGCCGCACTCCAAGAAAACGATCTCCTTTATTCCAAAAAATGTAAAAATGTACAGCACAACAGGTGAACTAACAATCCCAACTAATGAGTTAAACACCTTGGCTGGTGCCTACTGATCAACGTTGAGCTATAAGTAAGCAAGGATTGTTGGTCCACCTGTTGTGCTGTACATTTTTACTTTTTTGGAATAAAGGAGATTGTTCTCTTGGAGTGCGGCTATCCAGCCTTCATTGTTCATTAAGGTTTCGAGGCTGACATTTGGTAAGTCAAACCTTCAGCTCCCTCCACATATTTTCTGTGAGATTAAAGTCTGGAGACTGGCTAGGCCACTCCAGGACCTTTAATGTGCTTTGTAATGGAACCGTCCCTCACTCAGCTTGAGCGCTTCCATCAGTACACCACTTCCTCCAGTCTGAACATAGATATCAGATATTATAGCAGCAATATACAAGACTAACCGACAATAGCTTGTATAAAACTGAACATTTATTTGACACACTCACACAGAATATATACCACACAGGAGGACACCCCTCCTGATCATATTACCCTAACAATACAAACTGCACACAGGAATATAATTACAACAATTAAAATATACTATAAACATTACGTTAATTGAACAACTAATCAACTAAACAATGTTGTGATTTAATCTGATAGTCTCACTTCAGGTCAGACTTCCCGACCCACATACAATTATCCTAAGTATAAAAACGGAACGCCTTCAGGCAATAGCAGGATACCCCAGTAGCAGACTGACCGGCTTCAACATAAGGAGTACATAGAACAGAGGCCAATGTGACCAGCTCTTTCAATGAACACATATAGTTCAGAATCACACAAACCAGGAATACCAGTCGTCTTATATTTCTTGAGAGATATTGTTGATAATTATTACTTGCCCATTTGAAGTAATCCAAACCACATTTTTAGTGTCCATTATTTGCTCAGTCACCCTGTGCCCCTAATAGACTTAGGGTGACTTACACATAAAAGAAGCATGGGGAGCTGAGACCGGGGTTTCCCAACCTCTCTAAAGTAAGCTGGGTTCAACGGGCCTCCCACCCAAAGTGATTTCCGTCACATGTTTCTCCTGAGCCACTCCTTTGTTGCCTTGACCGTGTGTTTTTAGGTCATTATCATGCTGGCATACCCATCTATGACCCACTTTCAATGCCCTGGCTGAGTGAAGGAAGTTCTCGCCCAAGATTTGATGGTACATGGCCTCGTCCGTCGTCCCTTTGATGTGAAGTTGTCCTGTCCCCTTAGCAGAAAAACACCCCCAAAGCATAATGTTTCCACCTCCATGTATGACGGTGGGGATGGTGTTCTTGGAGGCATAGGCAGCATTCCTCTGCCTCCAAACACGGTGAGTTGAGTTGATGCCAAAGAGCTTGATTTTGATTTTGTCTGACCACAGCACTTTCACTCAGCTCTCATCTGAATCATTCAGATGTTCATTAGCAAACTTCAGATAGGCTGTACATTGTGCTTTCTTGAGCTGGGGGACCTTGCGGGTGCTGCAGGATTTCAGTCCTTCACGGTGTAGTGTTACCAATTGTTTTCTTGGTGACGATGGTCCCAGCTGCCTTGAGATCATTGACAAGATTCTCCCATGTAGTTCTGGGCTGATTCCTCACCGTTCTCCTGATCATTGACACTCCACGAGGTGAGACCTTCCATGGAGCCTCAGACTGAGGGAGACTGACAGTTATTTTGTGTTTCTTCCATTTGTGTAATATTCTGTTGTCACCCTCTCACCAAGCTGATTGGCGATGGTCTTGTAGCCCATTCCAGTCTTGTGTAGGTCTACAATCTTCTCCCTGACATCCTTGGACAGCTCTTTGGTCTTGGCCATGGTGGAGAGATTGGAATCTGATTGATTGCTTCTGTAGACAGGAGAGTTATACAGGTAACAAGCTGAGATTAGGAGCACTCCCTTTTAAGAGAGAACTCCTAACCTCAGCTTGTTACCTGTATAGAAGACACCTGGGAGCCAGAAATCTTGCTGATCGATAGGGGATCAAATACTTATTTCACTCATTAAAATGCA
>BLSH010063330.1:97744-103893 GCA_018402905.1 Glandirana rugosa
GGCAAGCGGGTAAGCTAGAAACAGAACCAGTGATCTGCTTCCGTGGAGATCTGTAGTTGCACCCCCTCTGAGCAATCCCACCAGAAAACCGACACTGCACCCCGCCAATCATAGGCGGTGATGCATTTCCCGGTCCGCAGCTGCACAAATTGGGGAAACTCCTCACTGCCTATGATTGGCGGTGTTCAGTGTTGGCTTCCTAGCAGGATTGCTCAGGGGGGTTGGGACCAACATCCCAAACACGCCTGAGCCCATCACTAATAGATATGAAGGGGGTTGCCTATAAAGGTCAGTCGGTAATCTACATTAGAAGACACCTGGTACCCCCTGCACATATCTCTTTGGAATAGTTTTATACATTTCCACACGGCATACAGATCTCTGAGAGGTTTTCATCAACTTCAGTTTTATTTCTATTGTAGAACACCGGTGTGTGGAGTCTGCGAAGATCCGAGCCAAATATCCAGACCGGGTTCCGGTAAGTGATCTTCTTTTTCACTGTGCTGTTCCATCTAAGTGCTGATGAATTATTCAGGCTGTTTGCTTGTATTGCTTTTTATCAGACCCAATATTGTGTGATCAACCGTTTATATCATTTGTAGTAGAAAAAAAAAACGTTCTATTTACACTGGGGAGACACCGATTTGTAGACAGCCAATCTGCTTCTATTGTCAGAATCCGTGACATCCCTGAGAATGCATCCTATCCATCACTAGAGACCAGTGACATCACTGAGAATGCAGCCTATCCATTCACTAGAGACCAGTGACATCACTGAAAATGCAGCCTATCCACCACTAGAGAGCGGTGACATCACTGAGAATGCAGCCTATCCATTCACTAGAGACCGGTGACATCACTGAGAATGCAGCCTATCCCCCACTAGAGACCAGTGACATCACTGAGAATGCAGCCTATCCACCACTAGAGACTGATGACATCACTGAGAATGCAGCCTATCCATTCACTAGAGACTGGTGACATCACTAAGAATGCAGCCTATCCACCACTAGAGACCAGTGACATCACTAAAAATGCAGCCTATCCACCACTAGAGACCAGTGACCTCACTGAGAATGCAGCCTATCCATTCACTAGGGCCCAGTGACCTCACTGAGAATGCAGCCTATCCACCACTAGAGACCAGTGACATCACTGAGAATGCAGCCTATCCACCACTAGAGACCAGTGACATCACTGAGAATGCAGCCTGTCCACCACTAGAGACCAGTGACATCACTGAGAATGCAGCCTATCCACCACTAGAGACCGGTGACATCACTGAGAATGCAGCCTATCCACCACTAGGGCCCAGTGACATCACTGAGAATGCAGCCTATCCACCACTAGAGACCAGTGACATCACTGAGAATGCAGCCTATCCACCACTAGAGACCAGTGACCTCACTGAGAATGCAGCCTATCCACCACTAGAGACCAGTGACATCACTGTGAATTCAGCCTATCCACCACTAGAGACCAGTGACCTCACTGAGAATGCAGCCTATCCACCACTAGAGACCAGTAACATCACTGTGAATTCAGCCTATCCACCACTAGAGACCAGTGACATCACTGTGAATTCAGCCTATCCACCACTAGAGACCAGTGACATCACTGAAAATGCAACCTATCCAGCACTAGGGCCCCGTGACCTCACTGAGAATGCAGGCTATCCACCACTAGAGAGCGGTGACCTCACTGAGAATGCAGCCTATCCATTTACTAGAGACCGGTGACATCACTGAGAATGCAGCCTATCCCTTCACTAGAGAACGGTGACCCCATCATTGGTGTCGGTGGGAGGAACGGCGACCCCATCATTGGTGTCGGTGGGAGGAACGGCGACCCCATCATTGGTGTCGCTGGGAGGAACGGCGCCCCATGGGCTGAATAAAGAAAGAGGCAAGCAAAGGGCCACATTCGGCTGTTCCACTGTTCTATAGGAAATATGACGCGGCTGCTTTATCGTAACATCGGGAGGAGATTTACTGGTAGAGATGGTAGAGAGTTCTCCTTGCCTCCCCCCAGATAATGACTGACGGCCTTCCCTGTGTGTAGTGTAGATATTCTTGTACATGTAAATAATTAATCCTGCTTGATTTAGTACTGCTGATGATGTCCCATTGGGAGAATTCCTAGGGATGCTTTGTTCTCTGTATGGCACAATGTCCTTGTTCTACAAAGCTAGAAGTCAGCCCTGGTCGTCTTACAGCAACTCTGAGCCTCTTAGGGTCCGCCGCCATTTGTTTCCTATAGGCTGGAATGCGAACCAGCATCAAAGGGCATCCAAGTAAAGAGCAGTTGAATTTTTTTTTTTTTTTTTTTTTTTTTTTTTTTTTATTACTATAATGCAACCACACTATCAAATTACAAATTACATCAGACAGTAACGCCCACTGCACAGTGCTCCAATCAGAAGTGCTCCCTCTTCCTGAGCAGTGCTGCTGATTGGAGACCAGTACAAAGGGGGAGGGAACTGCAAACTGCTGCTTTCTGCTGAGTTGCGGTCTGGATCTCAAGCTGCCGGCACGCGGGGCGATTAAAACTCTGTAGCACAATACTACAAATAGAAACTGAACAGAAAGACTTGCATCTGTGCAGCCTGACTGCATTGCAGTAATTAAAAAGGAAGGTTTACTGGAAATTGAAAGCTGCAGCCGTAGAGGTGGCCCATTCATGTCATAGATCAGCATCTCTGAACCATTTCTTAGTCACAGCACCCTATTATGCAAAATCTCGAGGGCCCCCAGATGTGAATGTTACCATCAATAAGAAACCTGAGGATGGGAGATGCACACAACAGCCTTAATGAAAAGGACTTCACATTCGAGCCCCCCATTGCTATGGGGGGCACCCGAGCCAAGATGCAGCTCCCTGTATCCATTTCAGACATGGAGCCGCGGTTCGGCCCCCGTCTCCTCTCTCTCCTCATTGGCTCACTGACTTTGACAGCAGCGGGAGCCAGTGGCGCTTTGCTGTTGTCCCAGACAGCCGAGTCTCTCGTGCAACATCGCTGGATCCGGATGGGGCTCAGGTAAGTATTAGAAGGGTTGGGGGGCTGCACACAGAAGGCTTTTTTTTATCTTAATGCAGTCTATGCATTAAGATAAAAAACCTTCTTTGTGTAGCAGCCCCCTTACTACTTACCTGAGCCCCCTCTCTAGCAGCGCCATTAGCTCCCACTGCTATTAAAGTCAATTTGCCAATCAGGAGGGAGGGGGGTGGGTCCAAACCGCTGAATGGACACGGAGCTGTGGCTCTGTTCGGGTGCCACATAGCAAGCTGCTGGCTGTGGGGGCATTCAACGGGAGGGATGGGCCAGGATCACCAAAGAGGGACACGAGAAGAGGATGATCCGAGCTGCTCTGTGCAAAACCATTACATAGAGAAGGTAAGTATAACATGTTTGTTATTTTTTTTTTTTTAAAAAGGAGACTTTACAGTCACTTTAAGGTAGAAAAAAACCTTCTGCCTTTATAACCACTTTAAAGTCTCAGTTGTTAAAAAACATGTCATACTTACCTCCTCTGTGTAATGAGTTTACACAGAGCAGCCCCGGATCCTCCCCTTCTCGGGTCCCCCACTAGCTCTCCTCGCCCCTGCAGAAAGAAGCTTGCTGTGGGGGCACCCAAGCCGCTGCTCTGCGTGTCCATTCAGACACAGAGCCGTGGCTCGGCCCACCCTCTCTCTCTTCTCATTGGCTCACAGCTAATGAGGAGGTAGAGTCCCTGGAGAGCTGAGGCTCTTGTGCCCATTGCTGAATTGCAATAGGGCCCAGGTAGGCTGCTGCACACAGAACTTTGTTTTACCTTCATGCATAGAACGCATTTTCAGGCTATATAACCATTTAAATCATGGAATGCTATCAGCAAGACCTTGGCTGAATTGCGTTAGCGTGTTATTGCTTTATCCTGCCATGTAGCTAATAAAGAATTATTGCAATGGATGTTGGAGTATCCGGCTTAATTGTATCGTAGAACCCCCTCTATACATCCGGGTCTCCCCATGTCAGAATCTCCCCTTCACATCAGCGGCGTACCTCCATCATAGAAACAAAGAAAAAACTGTGGCGCCAGAGGGATTGGATGCAAGCAGTGATGTAAATAACGGTCACTAAGCTATAGATGAAGTCCATGAGAAAAAAAAAACAAATGTCCGAGTACTGATATGGAGATATTTGGCATGGAAGTAACCTAAATCCGCATCAGTGGCAGCCCCCTCCCAAATGTGAAGGAGGTCATTCTGTAGGCATACAAAAGAAACAGAGGGGCGCCACACTAAGTGCAGCGTTGGTGGTAATCCAATTTTCATTAATAAAAAAAACAAAAAAAAGTGCATGTTAAGAAGTCAAGCAAGCATGTATCGAGTGTTTGGGCAGTCCTAGATGGCAATATATCACCGAGGCACTGGAGCTGTGGAGATGATTGTCCATAGGAAGTGGTCAGTGCATTAACCAGCGTGGAAAGCAAGATGGCGCCGTACTTGACGTTACTCGGAAGGCCGTGCTGGCGTAAAATGGCCAGTAACGCGTTTTGTAGCTTCCGCTTCTTCGTCAGACCGGATTGGCTAGCAAGAGTCCATCTAATTTAGGGGAAAAGACAACTTCCGAAGGGGCGGGCTTGGCCCTTTCTTTTTACTTCTCCGATTCCTGTTAACACCTCTCCCAGGTATAAGTGACGATAAACATTGCTGATGTATTGAATGTCTGCTAGCCAATTGGGCCTGATGAAGAAGCGACATAAAACAAAGTATTTGTAGCGCAAGAAACTAGGTTGTGGATGGGCTCAGACTGAGTGACTGAGACCGGAGAGTGCAATGTCCACCCAGAGGGTGATACAAGTCATTGGTGGCAATAAGAACCGTTGCTTGTAATACAGTCTCTGTGGCACTGTTTTGGCTGCACCTTTGAGAAGTAACCGGGCTTCTATGATAGAAAGGAAGAGAAGAAAAAAAGTGCGCCTCTAAGTGCAATAGTTTAGTAAAAAACAGCATTTATTAAAACAAATAAAAACTACTCACAATGGTAGTGTTCTGGGAAGCATTGCAGTAGTGAGCCACTGCTAGCTATGTGGAAGTCCTGAGGGATAAACTCCCGGGATGGGGATGAGGCTGCCTGCTGGTGGTGTTGTGGGAAGGAAGCGTCGGTGGCGAGAAGGAGGAGACGCCGGGAGCCACCGCCGCTTCCTTCCCACAACACCACCAGCAGGCAGCCTCATCCCCATCCCAGGAGTTTATCCCTCAGGACTTCCACATAGCTAGCAGTGGCTCACTACTGCAATGCTTCCCAGAACACTACCATTGTGAGTAGTTTTTATTTGTTTAAATAAATGCTGTTTTTTACTAAACTATTGCACTTAGAGGCGCACTTTTTTCTTCTCTTCCTGATGAAGAAGCAGAAGCTTCGAAACTCGTTACCGTCCCTTTTACATCAGCACAGCCTACCGAGTGACGCCATCTTGCGTTCCATGATGATCGGCCGCTTCCTGCTGACAACCATCTCCTCTTCCCACCTAGGACTGCCCGGGAGAGCCCCAGGACTGACCAAACACTCCATACATGACTGCTTGACATTTTAACATGCGAGTTGCCCTTTTGTCTTGTGTTTTTTATGAAATTGGGTTACCACCAATGCTGCACTTTAGCCTGGCGCTCCTCTGTGTTTATTTTGTCCCCCCCCCCGTATCCATCAGAGTTGTGTCACCCCCGCATACATCAGTCTCCTCTTCCATCAGAGCCCTAGTTTACTCTAGCAGCATAACGGAGGGCGGGAGGCGGTGCGGGCCTGGATGGAGGTTTACTCCGTCCTCTCCTGCATGCTCCGGCTGAGCCCCCCTCCTCATCGCGTGCGGAAGGCAGACCAAGTAGCATGATTGGTTGCAGAGATCTCGGCGATTTACAAGAAATGAGCGTCCAGCCAAAATGGAAAGATCTGACAAACCCTTTACTGCCGATGTGACTCCGGCGGTTACACCGTCCTCCATTCTAATGACCGTTTTTCTCCTTCCCAGGTGATTGTGGAGAAAGTGTCCGGCTCACAGATCGTGGACATCGACAAGCGGAAATACTTGGTTCCTTCTGACATCACCGTGGCCCAGTTCATGTGGATCATCAGAAAACGCATTCAGCTGCCTTCAGAAAAAGCCATC
>BLSH010063330.1:119486-136927 GCA_018402905.1 Glandirana rugosa
CGACGTGACTGTACGCGACTATTCTGCCACGACTACACGTTCAGCACCGTCTTATCAGCGCATGTCAGTGCAGCCTCATCAGCGCATGTCAGTGCAGCCTCATCAGCGCATGTCAGTGCAGCCTCATCAGCGCACGTCAGTGCAGCCTCATCAGCGCACGTCAGTGCAGCCTCATCAGCGCACGTCAGTGCAGCCTCATCAGCGCACGTCAGTGCAGCCTCATCAGCGCACGTCAGTGCAGCCTCATCAGCGCACATCAGCACCGTCTTATCAGCGCATGTCAGTGCAGCCTCATCAGCGCACATCAGCACCGTCTTATCAGCGCATGTCAGTGCAGCCTCATCTGCGCACATCAGCACCGTCTCATCAGCGCATGTCAGTGCAGCCTCATCAGCGCACATCAGCACCGTCTTATCAGCGCAGCCTCATCAGCGCACATCAGCACCGTCTCATCGGCGCATGTCAGTGCAGCCTCATCAGCGCACATCAGCACCGTCTTATCAGCGCATGTCAGTGCAGCCTCATCAGCGCACATCAGCACGTCAGTGCAGCCTAATCAGCGCACATCAGCACCGTCTCATCAGCGCATGTCAGTGCAGCCTCATCAGCGCACATCAGCACCGTCTTATCAGCGCAGCCTCATCAGCGCACATCAGCACCGTTTCATCAGCGCATGTCAGTGCAGCCTCATCAGCGCATGTCAGTGCAGCCTCATCAGTGCACATCAGCACCGTCTTATCAGCGCATGTCAGTGCAGCCTCATCAGCGCACATCAGCACCGTCTTATCAGCGCATGTCAGTGCAGCCTCATCTGCGCACATCAGCACCGTCTCATCAGCGCATGTCAGTGTAGCCTCATCAGCGCACATCAGCACCGTCTTATCAGCGCACATCAGCACCGTCTTATCAGCGCATGTCAGTGCAGCCTCATCAGCGCACATCAGCACCGTCTTATCAGCGCATGTCAGTGCAGCCTCATCAGAGCACATCAGGACCGTCTTATCAGCGCATGTCAGTGCAGCCTCATCAGAGCACATCAGGACCGTCTCATCAGCACATGTCAGTGCAGCCTCAGCGCACATCAGCACATGTCAGTGCAGCCTCATCAGCGCACATCAGCACCGTCTCATCAGCGCACGTTAGTGCCGTCTTATCAGTGCATGTCAGTGAAGGAGTGTTATAACATAAACTAAGAAAAAAAAATTTTCTTTCAAAATTTTCCGTGTTTTTTTGGTTTGTTTAGCAACCAAAGGTGATTAATTAACACCAATAGAAAGCTCTATTTGTGGGGGGAAAAAATCTCATCTGGGTACAGTGTCACATGACCGCGCAATTGTCATTCAAAGTGCGACAACAATGAAAGCTGAAAATTGGCCTGGGCAGGAGGGGGTAAAAGCGCCCGGTAGGCAAGGGGTTAATGTCCTGAAAATCTGATGTGCCACACATTTTGTAATGCACAACCACTCTGGGTGCACTGCCGTGTGTTACAGCTTGCTATATTGTGATGCCTACATGCTTGGGGTGCCATTCAAAGTGTACGGAACCACAATGCAGCAAAGTAAGCTGCGCTGCCACGCGTTACCCGCAGCGCAAAGATGAAACGTGGCCCTAAATAAAACAATGCTGGATTCTTCTTGTATTATAATTGTTCACATATCAGAAAGAACGCATGTTAGGCGGATCCAGCAGATGGGTTCCAGCCCTTGTGGGCCGATTCCTGCCAGCGGGTGACATCATGAGAGTTACATGAGGCCAATAGAATGCTCCCAGCCCTGATATTCATATTCCAGTAAAACAAAAAACAAAGAATAAATAAAACATCTTTATGATCCACCCAGTGCACGGAACTCCGGCCAAGCTGTTGCACCCTTTGAGATTAGAAGTGGACAGTTAATCACAGAGAACAGGAGAGCCGTTGTGCGTCTCGGCCTGGCGGATCCTCATCAGTAACAGGGAGCTGCGTCTCTTCAGCTGAATAACGACATCCATAGGGCTTACTGTACAAAGGAGCTTCATTACCAGGAAGACTTTCCCATTACAGCTGAGCTCCAGGCAGATATAAGAGACACAAACCACTTCCCCCCCCCATCCCAGGCCTACTGTCAGCGCTGACGCACTTTGAATGACAATTGTGCGGTCATGTGACACTGTACCCAGATGACATCTTTATCATTTTTTGGGGACAGATAGAGCTTTATTTGGTGGGATTCAATCACCATTGTGTTTTAAAAATGTTTTGCTAAAAAAAAAAAAAAAGTACCAAAAATTTAAGAGAAAAAAGTTTTAGTTTCGGTTATCATATTTAGTAAATAAGTAATTTGCCTCTTTCACTGATGTGCACCAATGAGGCTGCACTGATCTGTGCTGAGGAGATGGCAATGATGAGGCTGGACTGATGAGGTGGCGCTGATGAGGCTGCACTGATGAGGTGGCGCTGATGAGGTTGCACTGATGTGCGCTAATGAGACGGCACTGATGAGACGGCGCTGATGAGGCTGCACTGATGTGCGCTAATGAGATGGCGCTGATGAGGCTGCACTGATGTGCACTGATGAGGCTACATTGATGTGTGCTGAGGAAACTGCACTGATTAGGCTTCATTGATGTGTACTGAAGAGACGGCACTAATGAGGCTTGCACTGATGTGCGCTGATGAGGCTGCACTGATGTGGCGGCGCTGATAAGGCTGCACTGATGTACGCTGATGAGACGACACTGATGAGGCGGCGCTGATGAGGCTGCACTGATGTACGCTGATGAGACGGCACTGATGAGGCTGCACTGATGGGCACTGTTGGGGCTGCACTGATATTAAGACACAGATGATCAGTGTAGATCTCCCATGTGGATTGCTGCTTACTGGCTCTCCTCAATGTGAGGAGAGGACTGCCGATAATCGGCAAATCCTGTTTACACTTTGCTCTGCTGTGATTGGACGCGGCTGGTCACATGGTAAAGTGCCGCTGTGACTGGCTCTTTACCCCAATCACAGATCCCTGCTGATGCGTGCCACAGGGGGCGGACGGGAAGCGCGATCGCGGGAGGAGGTCAATAGACGCCCCCCCCCCCTGAAAATGTGTGACCGCGATGTAGCTGTCATTTGGCTATAGCGTGGGCAGGAAAAGGTTAATGCAGCTCTTTGATCATTAAAGTGATTGTAAAGTTTGATTGTCTTATTTTCTGTTAATCTAAAATAGCAAACATGTAAATACTTACCTGCTCTGTGTAATGGTTTTGCACAGAGGAGCTCCGATCTTTCTCTCCTTGGTTCCCTACCAGTGCCCCTGGCCCCTGCCTCCCACGACTTGCTATGGGGGCACTTATGTATGCTGGCTCACAACAGAGTGTGGCTCGGCCCTGCCCCCGCCTCTCCTCACTGGCTGTAATTGACAGCAGCAGGAGCCAATGAGTTTGAGTCAAGGAGAGTCGCTGCTCTCATGCACAGTGCTGGATGAAGATCGGGCTCAGGCGAGCATATAGGGAGGACTGGGGGAAGAACAAATCCACAGAAGGTTTTTTTACTTTAACGCATAGAAAGCATTAAGGTGAAAAACCTTCTAGCTTTACGACCACTTTAATACATCATTAACCCTTTTGCTGCCAGAGCATTTTTTTTTTAAGCACATTTAACCACTTGTTGACACGCACTATAACCGAAAGAAGGCTACAGCGCGGTTGTCTAGCTCTGGGAGGGCGTTTATGGACGTTCTCCCAGAACCACGCCCCCTGCGATTGCTGTGGCCTTCGGACAGAGCTGATCACAGATCGGGGTAAAGGGCCAATGACAGCGGCCCTTTACCATGTCATCAGCGGTGTCCAATCACATGTAAATAAATTTGCAGGTTATCGGCGTTCCTGTCTTCATGCCCTGTTACAGCATGGAGGAGAGACGCTAACCAGCAAGTGCGACGGGAAATCTACACTGATTATCAGTGCAGCCCATTGGCGCAGCCCATCAGTGCCTCCCCATCGGTGCAGCCCATCGGTGCCTCACCATCAGTGCAGCCCATCGGTGCAGCTCATCAGTGCCTCCCCATCAGTGCAGCCCAGCGGCACAGCCCATCAGCGCAACCCACCAGTGCCGCCTATCGGTGCCACCTCATCAGTGAAGGAGAAGAATTACTTACTGCAAAATTTTAACCGAAACTAAGAAGAAAAATGACGGTTAACAGTGTTTCTACGAACCTTTCAGGGCGGCAACACATGAGAGATGAGAGGCTCTTCCCTACAGGAAACACAATCAGTACCCAGCTGTTTAAAAAGCCCCACCTTACCCCTTGCTCCTCAGTTGTTGTAAAGTAATTCTCCCAACCGATTCACAAGGGTTATTCAACCACTTAGGCACATCCCACCTAATGTATACATTCTCCTCAACCCTTAACAGGGCAGGAAGTAGGCCTGCTGCCCTGGAAGGTTCGTAGAAAAACCGTTATCGGTAAGTAACCATCGGTTTTCTCACATCACCTACCAGGACGGCAACACATGGAGAAGATAATAAAGAAATCCACAGGCCTACCTTAGGGTGGAACCACCGGCTGCAAGATCTCCCTGCCAAATGCCAGGTTCTGCAGCACATTTTACCTCACTTCATTATGACCGATGAAGGTACCTTAGCTGGATCAGGAGGCTGATCGGCAGGTTTGCTCCACCGATGTCCCTGCCTTCTCCTCCACTTCCCGCTGCCGCGCGGGTCTGGCGTCTCCTCCAGTGCTTCCCTTCATTCTGGGTTGCTCTGTGCTCTGCCACCTGTGCTTCAGCCAGAAACTCTGGTTTTAGAGCTGGGCTTGGAGCACACAGAGTCCTCCCCTTGCGTTATCTGGCCGGCCCTTCACAGCAAGGAGCTCAGAGAGCCGGGCTGCCGAGCAGCGTGCCAACGGCGGGGGATCGTCAGTTGCACCCAGACCACCTGCACAATGCCGTGGGGGTGACTTGTGTGAAGCTCTAAGGCGGCAGGTAAGTTTGGCCCTCACCGGCGTTCCTAAACCTGGCTCACAGAGGGGCCATCCGACTCTCTTGTCTTCTGGTCAGAGAAAAAAAACAAAATGTTTCGCTGTGGGAGAAACACAATGAATACTCAGGAGCAAGGGGTAAGGTGGGACAGCTGTGAACGCATTGCGTTTCCTGTAGGGCGGAGCCTCATCTCTCATGTGTTGCCGTCCTGGAAGGTGAGGCGAGAATTTTTTTTTTTTTTTTTTTTTTTTTAATTTTCAGTATTTTTTAGTTTGTTTAGCAAAAAAAATAAAAACCCCATTATAACTGAATACCACCAAAAGAAAGCTCTATCTGTGATAAAAATGTCACATGGTTACAGTGTAGCATGACCGTGCAATTGTCATTCAAAGTGCAACAGCGCTGAAAGCTGAAAACTGGCCTGGGCAGGAAGGGGTAAAAGTGTCCGGTACTGAAGTGGTTAAAAAAAATAATTTTAGGCCTAAAGATTAGTTAAAACCTCAGAACATTATAGACTTTCTGAAAGCAGACACCATGGAGAATAAAATGTTAGTTTAAATTTTTTTTAAGTCACACCATTTTCTGCAACAATTCATCAAGCACAACATTTCAGTAAAAATACAATAATACCCATTGCCAATTCTTTGGAAGAATATAAAAGAGAAGGCTGTGCTTCCCGTGTCCCCCAATGGACTCCAAGAAAAAGGATACTACGGGGAGTATAAAATTCTTATTATCAGCTTCATGGTCCAGTTATACATTGCACCCGGAAAGTATTCACAGCGCTTCACTTTTTCCACATTTTGTTATGTTACAGCCTTATTCCAAAATGGATTAAATTCATTATTTTCCTCAAAATTCTACAAATAATCCCCCTTAATGACAACGTGAGAGAAGTTTGTTTGAAATCTTTGCAAATTTGTTAAAAATAATTTAAACATTCCATAAGGATGACAAGACTCCTCCCATGTACACAAGGATCACAGACTCCTCCCATGTACACCAGGATCACAGACACCTCCCATGTACACAAGGATCACAGACTCCTCCCATGTGCATAAGTATCACAGACTCCTCCCATGCACATAAGTATCACAGACCCCTCCCATTTACATAAGTATCACAGACCCCTCCCATGTACATAAGGATCACAGACTCCTCCCATGTACATAAGTATCACAGACCCCTCCCATGTACATGAGGATCACAGACCCCTCCCATGTACATAAGGATCACAGACCCCTCCCATGTACATAAGTATCACAGACCCCTCCCATGTACATAAGGATCACAGACTCCTCCCATGTACATAAGGATCACAGACTCCTCCCATGTACATAAGTATCACAGACCCCTCCCATGTACACAAATAGCATAGACCCTTCCCATGTACACAAGTATCACAGACCCTTCCTATGTACACAAGGATCACAGACCCCTCCCATGTACACAAGGATCACAGACCCCTCCCATGTACATAAGGATCACAGACTCCTCCCATGTACATAAGGATCACAGACTCCTCCCATGTACACAAGGATCACAGACCCCTCCCATGTACATAAGGATCACAGACCCCTCCCATGTACATAAGTATCACAGACTCCTCCCATGTACATAAGTATCACAGACTCCTCCCATGTACATAAGTATCACAGACTCCTCCCATGTACATAAGTATCACAGACCCCTCCCATGCACATAAGGATCACAGACTCCTCCCATGTACACAAGTATCACAGACTCCTCCCATGTACACAAGGATCACAGACTCCTCCCATGTACACAAGTATCACAGACTCCTCCCATGTACACAAGGATCACAGACCCCTCCCATGTACATAAGTATCACAGCCTTTGCCATGACACTCAAAATTGAGCTCAGGTGCCTCCGGTTTCCACTGATCATCCTTGAGATGTTTCTACAACTTGGAGTCCACCTGTGGTAGATTCAGTTGATTGGACATGATTTGGAAAAGCACACACCTGTCTATATAAGGTCCCACAGGTAACAGTGCATGTCAGAGCACAAACCAAGCCATGAAGTCCAAGGAATTGTCTGTAGACCTCCGAGACAGGATTGTATGGAGGCACAGATCTGGGGAAGGGTACAGAAACATTTCTGCAGCATTGAAGATCCCAAGGAGCACAGTGGCCTCCATCATCTGTAAATGGAAGACGTTTGGAACCACCAGGACTCTTCCTAGAGCGAGCCGCCCAGCCAAACTGAGCAGTCGGGGAGAAGGGCCTTAGTCAGGGAGGTGTCCAAGATCCCAATGGTCTGACTGAGCTCCAACGTTTCTCTGTGGAGAGAGCAGAACCTTCCAGAAGAACAACCATCTCTGCAGCACTCCACCAATCAGCCTGTATGGTAGAGTGGCCAGACGGAGGCCACTCCTCAGTAAAAGGCACACGACAGTCTCTCTGAAACGGGTCCCGCCCCTCACACATCATTTCCGGGTCCGTGCGTTTCACGCCGGCCCCGGGTGCAGTTCCTGTGTCATCACCAGCTGATCCGGCGTTCTGTGCTGGTGCTTCGCAGCACAGCTTTTTCCTGGTGTCCCCCGGCTTCCTCCTAGGCTGCGGATCCTCTCTGCCTTTCCCTCCCCGCTAGATGGATGGGATCAACATACATGACTGCAGACAGGACTCACCTCCAGGATCCCCATTGCCCTGGACTGCCTCTGTCACGCGGTTATTGATGTGCCTGTACATCACTACACTCCCCATAAACTTCCCCATATTGGGACAAATCTCTTTATTACAGCGGTGATCCAGAAGCGCCCTTCATCCTTCATAGACTTGAACCCAATTGAACATCTCTGGAGAGATCTGTAAATGGCTGTGCACTGCTCTCCATCGAACCGGATAGAGCTTGAGAGGTCCTGCAAAGAAGAATGGGAAAAACTGCCCAGAAATAGGAGTGCCAAGCTGGTGGCATCATAACTCAAAGAGACTTGAGGCTGTAATTGGTGGCAAAGGTGCTTCACCAAAGTATTGAGGAAACCCTGTGATACTTATATACATGGAATTTTTTTGTTTTTTTATTTTTAATAAATTTGCAAAGATTTCAAACAAACTTCTTTCACGTTGTCATTATGGGGGATTGTTTGTAGAATTTTGAGGAAAATAATGAATTTAATCCATTTTGGAATAAGGCCGTAACATAACAAAATGTGGAAAAAGTGAAGCTCTGTGAATACTTTATTTATTGGCGTATAACACACACTTTTTTCCCCTGAAAATAGGGAGCAAATCACGGGTGCGTTTTATACACTGATATGTTACCTCGGAGGAGAAGGGAAGGAGGAGCGCCGCCGAAATTCACAGAGCCGTCATCTCCTGTTTACTCGGCTCTCGCAGTTACACACAGTCCCACCTCTGCCACAGGCATTGGACCAGTGTTCGCCACCGGCATTGGCTCCTATGATGGGCAGGAGGCAGGACTGTGTGTAACAGCTTGGTGAATTCCGCCACTGATCAGGCAGCATTGATGGAAGATGGCGAGGCTGCAGATGGGCATTGATCGGGCTGCATTGATGGGAGATGGCGAGGCTGCAGATGAGCATTGATTGGGCTGCACTTATGGGAGATGGCGAGGCTGCAGATGAGCATTGATCGGGCTGCACTTATGGGAGATGGTGAGGCTGCAGATAGACATTGATCATGGTGCCAATGGGCACTGATCAGGTTACATTGATGGGAGATGATGAGGCTGCAGATGGGCACTGATCAGGCTGCATTGATGGGAGATGGCCAGGCTGCAGATGGGCACAGATCAGGCTGCACTGATGTGAGATGATGAGGCAGCAGATGGGCACTGATCAGGCTGCATTGATGAGAGATGGCCAGGCTGCAGATGGGCACAGATCAGGCTGCACTGATGTGAGATGATGAGGCTGCAGATGGGCATTGATAAGACTGCATTGATGGGAGATGGCGAGGCTGCAGATGAGCACTGATCAGGCTGCATTGATGGGAGATGGCCAGGCTGCAGATAGGCACTGATCAGGCTGCATTGATGGGAGATGGAGAGGCTGCAGATGGGCACTGATCAGGCTGCACTGATGGGAGATGGCGAGGCTGCAGATGGGCACTGATTGGGCTGCATTGATGGGCGATGGCCAGGCTGCAGATGGGCACTGATCAGGCTGCACTGATGGGAGATGGCGAGGGTGCAGATGGGAATTGATCAGGCTGCATTGGTGGGAGATGATGAGGCTGCAGATGGGCACTGATCAGGCTGCATTGATGGGAGATGGAGAGGCTGCAGATGGGCACTGATCAGGCTGCACTGATGGGAGATGGCGAGGCTGCAGATGGGCACTGATTGGGCTGCATTGATGGGAGATGGCCAGGCTGCAGATGGGCACTGATCAGGCTGCACTGATGGGAGATAGCGAGGGTGCAGATGGGAATTGATCAGGCTGCACTGGTGGGAGATGATGAGGCTGCAGATGGGCACTGATCAGGCTGCACTGATGGGAGATGACGAGGATGCAGGTGTGAATTGATCAGGCTGCACTGGTGGGAGATGATGAGGCTGCAGATGGGCACTGATCAGGCTGCATTGATGGGAGATGGCCAGGCTGCAGATGGGCACTGATCAGGCTTGATGGGAGATGGTGAGGCTGCAGATGGGCACTGATCGAGCTGCATTGATGGGAGACGGTGAGGCTGCAGATGGGCACTGACCCTTATTTTGTTTTTGCTAAGTTCTTTATTTAAAATGTAAGTCTTTTTCCTGAAATGTCCCTCTTAAAATTAAGCTGTATATTATATGCCGATACGGTACTTTCTGGATGCACTGTATATAAATGTGCACTACCTAAAAAGCATCATCATTTCCTCAAAGCAAAAGCACAAGAATGTTCTGGGATTAAAAAAAAAAAAAAACTAACAAACATCCGCAATACACAGAAAGCAGTTGGCCCGGATGTATTTGTTGTGTCTGAAGGTCTGCTAGTGTTCTCCTCTCATGGTGAGTGAAGTGCAGGGAGGAATGCAGGGAATTCACAATGTCTCACCTGAGTGACTCTGGAAGCCGATCCTCTGACAGGCCTTCTACTAGATCCCGGAATACATGAAATAGCTCAGCTTTACAGAGCCGGGACCTGTGAACACAAAGAGACAACAATTTTGAATACCTACCCGTCTTCAGTATCAGCATGCCTTTATTAGGTGGAAACTATACCAGTTTTCATAGGTTCATTTATAACGGTTGCCTGGCAAGCAGGTCTGGGACAAGGGGTGGGCAGATAGGGGCGGTTGCCCCGGGCACAGCATTTATTGTAGGGATGGAAGTATAAAACCGGAACCGAGGGCGAAACGTATCAGATGACCACAGGTGGTGACGCCATTTCCGGCGTCTTTGTGGACTTCCGAGTTCTGGTTTTACACCTCTTTTTTCCTATACCTATGTGAGTGTTAATGTTTTAAACTATTTGATTTTATAATAAAACGGAATTACGCTAGGTGGATCTTTCTCTGCCATTTATTCACACCATGTACGAGCATCCCAGTGACAAAGGAGGACTACAAAGCTCAGCAGACCCAGGATATTTGCACAAGCGCATATGACTCCTGTCATTGGGAGTCCATTGCAGCTGGTGAGTGAGTGGGCACACAGGAGAGGAGCACAATTTGCACTGCATTTGAGTTTACAGCACTTGGCACTTTAGCACGATGGAACTTCACAATTAGGAAGATTTGTGATAATGGACTTTATGTGAATTGTGGTGCATTGGATTTGATTTATTTGTAACAATCATTCATGACTGACTGATATTTCTTTCGTTTATATTTAAAAACGAGGAAATAGAAGGAACCCATATAGGGTAGCTCTCTTTATATATTTTTTACCACTAGATAATTTTATTTATTTAATTTAATTTTATTAATTGGTTTACCGATTAATACCTGTTGATGTGCTAGAAGCTGGGACTGGGTTGCACCATGATCAATATTAACTCCTTGGCACCGGCCGCACGCAAATATGTGGCCTCTCGGCGCTTGGTCCTTGGCATCGAGGGGGCACATATTTGCGGGATTTGCTGTTCTATACAACTGTGCCGAGAGCGTGTGCGGTGCGATTAGCGGCACTTAACCGAAAGCTCCCGATCGCAAGAAGATTTTCGGATCACGTCACCGCTATGACAGCCGATCACGGCAGTCACCTGCTCTTAAAGTGATTGTAAAGGCAGAAGGTGCATTTTATGCATTAAGATAAGATGTAGATTGAGCGATGTGCAAGAGTGTCTCGGCCGTCTGGGACTCTCGCTTCTGATTGGCTGAGATACAGCAGCAGCGCCATTGGCTCCCGCTGCTGTCAAATTCAGTGAGCCAATTAGGAGAGAGAGGGGACAGGGCTGAACTGCGGCTCCGTGTCTGACTGGAGGGTACTCGGCAGGAGGGACGGGCCAGCAGCACCTGTGAGGGACCCAGGAGGAGGAGGATGCACAAAACCATTACCCAGAGCAGGTAAGTGTAACTTTTTTTTTCTATAAAAATAAACACTAAAGTCTCTTATATCACTTTAACCACTTAATGACAGCCTGCCGTCGTTTGACTGCGGCAAACTGCCGCCAAGTCGCTGCGGGTGCGCGCTCGCCGCCGGAGGCATGCGTACGTACCACTGGCCTGCGCGGGAGCCAATCAGCAGGTGGGGCGGACTCTATGTACACCGCCCACCCGCGATCATTCCCCGCAGTGAAAGAACGGGGATTTGCCTGTGTAAACAAGGCAGATCCCCGTTCTGACAGGGGAGATCACACTGGTCCTGTCTTGCTGCATTGCAGCAAGACAGATCTGTGTGTTTCCCCAGTCACACATCCCCCATACATTTAGAAAACACCTCCCAGGGGACACATTTAACCCTTTGATCGCCCCTGGTGTTAACCCCTTCCCCGCCAGTGTCATTTATATAGTAATCAGTGCATTTTTATAGCCCTGATCGCTGTTCTGATCGCCGTTTACTGGTCTCAAAAAAGTGTCAGATTTGTCCGCCGCAATCCCGCTAAAAATCGCAGATCACCGCCATTACTAGTAAAAAAAAAAAAATAATGAAAATGCCATAAATCGATCCCCTATTTTGTAGACACTATAACTTTTGGGAAAACCAATCAATATACGCTTTAATTGTGATTTTGTTTTACCAAAAATATGTAGCAGAATACATATTGGCCTAAACTGATGAAGAAATTTGTTTTTTTACATTTTTTTGGGACATTATAGCAAAAAGTAAAAAAAATTGGGTTGTTTTTTTTTCAAAATTGTTGCTTTTTTTTGTTTATATCGCAAAAAAAATAAAAACTGCAGAGGTGACCAAATACCACCAAAAGAAAGCTCTATTTGTGAGAAAAAATGGACGTCAATTTTATTTGGGTACAACGCCGCAAGACCGCGCAATTGTCAGTTAAAGCGACGCAGTGCCGTATTGCAAAAAAAAATGGCCTGGTCATTAAGGGGAAAATCCTTCTGGACCTGAAGTGGTTAAGCCCCGCCCCTCCTCCCAGTGTCATAAACCTCTCAAAGGGCCGGGAGGTGCTGGCGTTAAGAGGTTAATATTAATAACCACTTAAGGACCGGGCCTTTTCTGACACTTTTTGTTTACAAGTAAAGATCAGTATTTTTTGCTAAAAAATTACTTAGAACCCCCAAACATTATATTATATATTTTTAGAGGGGCCCTAGACTAGAGAATAAAATGCCAATCGTTGAATTTTTTTTTTATGTCTTTTTTTTATGTCACATGGTATTTGTGCAGTGGTTTTTCAAACGCAATTTGTGGGAAAAAATACACTTTAATGAATTTAAATGCAAAAAAAACACAATAAATAACCCAATTTTTTTGGTAAAATATGAAAGAGGATGTTACGCCAATTAAATAAATACCGAACATGTCATTCTTTAAAATTGCGCACACGGAATGGCGACAAACTATGATACTGAAAAATCTCCATAGGCGATACTTTAACATTTTTTGCAGATTACCAGTTTAGAGTTATAGAGGAGGTCTTGTGCCAGAAATATTGCCCTCGACCTACGTATGCCTTCACTTCTGTGCACAAGCATGGGAGGGACGGGGGCGCTTTAAAGTCTTAGTTTCTTCAGTTTCGGACCAGAGCACTTTTTGCGATTCGGCACTGCGACGCTTTAACTGACAATTGTGCGGTCGTGCGACGTTGTACCCAAACAAAATTTGCGTCTTTTTCCCACAAATAGAACTTTCTTTTGGTGGTATTTGATCACCTCTGCGTCATTTCTGATCACCGCTATAATCAAAAGAAGAGCGACCATTTTGCAAAAAAACCCAAATTTCTTTATATAAAAGACTTTTTTTTTCACCAGTTTTGGCCGATTTATATTCTTCCTCATGTGTGATACATAAAAAAAAAAAAAAAATCGCAATCGGCGTTTATTGATTGGTTTGTGCAAAAATGGCAGCGTTTACGGATGGTGAGAATTCATTTCTGGGGTTTTTATTTTTTTTTTTATTTTTTACTAGTAATGGCGGCGATCTGCGATTTTTAGCGGTACTGCAATATTGCAGCGGACATTTTTGACACTTTTTTGGGACCAATGACATTTATTCAGCGATCAGAAATTTAAATGTCCACTGCTTACTGTATAAATGTCATTGGCAGTGAAGGGGTTAACCTGCAGAGGGTTAACTGTGTTCCCTGGGTGTGTTCTTACTGTGGGGGGGGGGGCTGGGCTACCATGAGCATGAGAGATCCAACTGATCCCAGTGACAGGGATCAGTAGATCACCCATGCCCGCACTGTCAGAATGGGGAACCGTCGTGTTTACATCGGCGGTTCCCTGTTCTTTGCCTGTGGCCGCTCATTGCGGCTCGCCGGCGGACATCGGGTCCGCCTGAGCCGCGGGCACACTCCTCAGGAGTGTGGCGGGTGCGCGCGCGCCCCCTAGCGGCCATTCACAGATTGCCGCCTTTTTTACTGCGATTCGCAGCCAGCGTCCACACTGCCGCCGTAAATATGCGGTAGGCAGTGTGGAACTGGTTAAAGTCTTCTAATCCCACCTGGCAGTTGAGACCTTTCTGGATCACCATCAGCCAACCTTACACCTCTCCTTCCTATATATCAGGGGTCTCCAAACTTTTCAAACAAAGGGCCAGTTTATTGTCCTTCAGAATTTAGGAGGGCCGGATGGTGGCCAGCGGGGCAGAAAATGTCACGGGCTCGGCATGAGTGAGAATAAATATGGCCTCAGGGCTGGTGGTCAATAGGAATAGGAGTAGTGTCCCTATTAGTAGGAGGAATAGTATCCCATCATAGGTATCGGTGTAAGAAATAGTGCCCCATTGTTGGTGTCAGTGGGAGGAATAGTGCCCCTCGGGCCGGATAAAGGCAAGCAAAGGGCCACGTCTGGCCCTCAGGCCGCAATTTGGAGACCCCTGCTATATATCCTCATTACGAAGCGCTAGCAGTCTCTTCAGCTCGGCCTCTTCTATAAAGCCAGGACCTTTGTTCTGTAATGTGTTTCATAACTGCAGATGTTCGATGTTCCGAGCTGTCTGCAGGTCGTCTTCTCACTGCATATTCCCGGCCTAGATCCATGGTGGTTGGGCTCATGTTTCATGTATAGACGGCTCTGGGATAAAGCAATCTCAGTTTCAATGTTCTCTGGCGGAGAATAAATAAATATATCCCTTTAGAGGGATGTCAGAGCACGCACGGCGTTCCTGCATGCTAACCAACGTGCACCGAGCGTCACACCGGCCAGATTAATCACACCGGACCAGATAAGACGCCGACAGAAGAGTGTGACCTGCACTGTGTGTTCCAACAATGCTGAAAAGTTGGAGGACTTAATGAGATGTGAGGTCATCAGAGCTTGCAGAACTTTTGTCTGGACTCGTCTGTCAATCATTCCATTTTTATGGTGTAGCACCCTGGTGTTAGGCAGGGCTGCTAACAAATTTAGTTTGCTAGGTGGTAACTAGCCTGGCTGATTGTTAGGGAGATCCACTGACTTTTCCCTAAACCTGGGTTTGATGCACCTCTCTCTTCTGTCACTGGGTGGCACTTTTGTATGTGGGATTAGATTGACAAGGGAATAGTGAAACCAGACTAAGAGTGGATAGGTTGTCTCAGCCAATTGGCAGGGGTTTCCTTTGCCCCTTGGCCTGCTATTTATTCAGGAGGAGTCAGGTAATCGGGGTTCTGTCCCACCTGGATGGCTGTTTGGGTAGACGGGTGTTGTACTGTTCCGGGTTGCTACGCCAGAAGCCTGAGGCCTATCCATAGAGCACCTGGCTGCTAGGCTGTCTGGGGCCTATTCAGGATTGAGAGAAGCAGGGTAGGGTTGGGGCTTCAGGCCTGGAACCCAACCAAGTTGCAGAGGTTCAGCCGGACGGGGAACCGAATTGTTGCCAGAGGCAAAGGAGAAGCAGTTCTCATCAGGGACGACCACTCCGGTTGCCAGCAGCAAAGAGGTAAAGGGGAAGCAGTTGACACCAAGGGACAACCACTCCTGTTATCAGAGGCCAGTGATTGGAAGTCTGAAAAAGTACCAGAGAGCAGTCTTCTCACCAGCTGGGGACGGTGAAGAAGTGGGAAAGCTTCAGCAGAGTGCCAAGCCAGGGACCCAGCGGGTTGGCAGGGGTGACGCTTGAGGAGTATACAGCGGGTTTTTCAGTCTGGGGGATGCTGGGTGGGCAGAAGAGGTGGCAGGCAAAGATACCAAGCAAGATGAGCAGCAGAATCTGCAACTAACAATCCTTCCCAGCACCAAAAACTGCCCACCCGACAGTGGGGGGCAATGATGGCGTTTGTTAGAAAGTAGTGAATGGAAGATTCGATTTATAGTGAATGGATGTACAATTTGATTGATACCTGGACTGTGGGGTTCCAATGGCCTTCTTCGTGGTTCCTTGTCTGTAGCCGTTAGCAGTGACATCTAGAGGCTGTTGTGGAACTGCACTCCAGCTGATAGCTGTGGATGAGGGATACAAGTATTAGGAGTTGTGTAGTAACAGTGTGCATATCCCCAACACAAGTACCCACAGACGTGCCCAGCAGTAAGTACCCACAGACGTGCCTAGCAGTAAGTACCCACAGACGCGTTCAGCAGTAAGTACCCACAGACGTGCCCAGCAGTAAGTACCCACAGACGTGCCCAGCAGTAAGTACCCACAGACGTGCCCAGCAGTAAGTACCCACAGACGCGTTCAGCAGTAAGTACCCACAGACGTGCCCAGCAGTAAGTACCCACAGACGTGCCCAGCAGTAAGTAACCACAGATGTGTTCAGAAGTAAGTACCCACAGACGCGTCCAGCAGTAAGTACCCACAGACGCGTCCAGCAGTAAGTACCCACAGACGCGTTCAGCAGTAAGTACCCACAGACACGTCCAGCAGTAAGTACCCACAGACACGTCCAGCAGTAAGTACCCACAGGCATGCCCAGCAGTAAGTACCCACAGGCATGCCCAGCAGTAAGTACCCACAGGCATGCCCAGCAGTAAGTACCCACAGGCATGCCCAGCAGTAAGTATCCACAGACATGCCCAGCAGTAAGAACCCACAGACGTGTCCAGCAGTAAGTACCCACAGATGTGCCCAGCAGTAAGTACCCAGACATGCCCAGCAAATCAAAACAATAAAAGCTGGCCAAAAAATTTCAACCCAGTCAAAGGGTTTTCTTTCCCCCAGTTGGATGCTCTGAGGTCACCTGTTGCTAATACTCATAATAATGAAAGACCTGCTACAGTCTGAGGGCTCTGGGGCCTCATTACCCCAACAAAGGGACACTTATACAGGCAGTTGATGAAGGGTTAGATCAGAAAAACCCTCGCCTGGAGCCCTTCTAAATGCAAATGTGGATTTTCTCAAAGTCAGTGTTTGTATAGCCACCCCCCAGCCCACAGGCAATGCCCAGAACCTGATGAAAAGTTACATTTTTATATAATATATATATATATACTGTATATCTGCAGTGTTTACTTATCTCTCTCCAGAGCTCTAAGAGTTGGAGATTTGGTTGGGATCAGTGGAGCACTGATAGACTGCACTGATCGGCACTGGTGAGACGACACTGATTATCCGTGTAAATGTGCATGTCACAATTGCCGGCTCTCCTTTCCTCACTCTGTGACAGAGGGTAAGGAAAGTACTGCTGATAACAGGCAAGTCTGTTTACAATGTGATCAGCTATGACTGGACACAGCTGATCACATGGTAAAGGGCCGATTTGATTGACCCTTTACCTTGTTCTGTGATCAGAACGGTGCGCGCCCCGAGGGCTGGGTTGTAGGAGGATGTGAATAAATGCCCTCCCAGGACTAGCTGAACATGGGAATTGCTCACACTAGCCGACCACTGAAATGGGCTGACAAAAGCCCAGGCGCCAGGACACACTTTCTAGTTGAACTGGTGCCTGGGATTTGTTGAGCCCTGTGTATGTATGTATGTATGTATGTATGTATGTATGTATGTATGTATGTATGCATGTATGTGTATGTATATA
>BLSH010063330.1:140384-156349 GCA_018402905.1 Glandirana rugosa
ACCAACATATATATATATACACACACACACACACACACACACACACACATATATATATATACACACACACACACACACACACACACACACACACACACACATATATATATATACAACCATTGCAGCTTGCAAGTGGTTTGTTGGGGTTATGGATGAAGCTATCAGCCATAACTCTGGTATTTTATTTCTTTTCAGCCATCGAATCTGTTTCTTATGAAAGCGGTCCGAGGGGCTAATAAATGTGGGAGATAGATATACATGTAAATAGGGGATGTGAAAAAAGTATGGGTTACTTAGATACAATAAGGTTGTGCTCCTATTCCCCTTGGTTTTTGGAGGGGAAGGTCTATGTGCTAATATTGGTAGCTCCAATTACTAAATGTCAATATATTTATTTATATGCTTAACAGGTAAAAGTTGGGAGGATGTCTGTCGATTGGGAATCGGCCTGAGATATCGCCCTGTGTATAGAGACATTAAGAAGAAATCATGGAGAGGATGTGTGAAACTGAATTGATTAATTGTCTTAATTGATTCCTCATTAACTAATGATATATATAGCCTGAATATTGTGGTAGTTAGATGGAGATTGTTCCATACCTTGATAATAATAGCCCGAAATCGTCGGTGATGTGGAACAATATTGGATCAGATAGTTTGATATGCTCTATGAACTTTTTATATCGTCTTTTGTATCGCTTTGAATAAAGATTTTGTATCATTGCTTGTTGGATTAAAGATTTTGTGTGCAGCAATCCTGGACTGATTTCTTCTATATGGAGCCTGAGGGCAAGGCGTGATTGCTAGCAGCAGGAAGATTTCTATGGCGCTGTTCAGCCCATTCTAATTACAGAGAACTGGGAAGTGCTTTGATTTTGTTTTGCATTTGCTGGCCACACCTTTTCTGGCACTTTTTGTTTACAAGTAAAAATCAGTAACTTTTGCTAGAAAATGACTTAGAACCCCCAAACATAATAAATATATATATACATACTACAGGCGGTCCCCGGGTTACAAACAAGATAGGGACTGTAGGTTTGTTCTTAAGTTGAATTTGTTTGTAAGTGGGAACAGGTACATTTTTTAAGTGTGGTTCTAGCCAAAAAAAATATTTTTACGATTTTTGGATAGCATAGGGAAGGGTTAACACCCCTGTAATGATTGTTTTGCTGTCTTTCTGTTCAGAAGATTTCACCTCACTTCCTGTCCCAATGATAATTGGATTTTGAAAATTTTAGGTTGTTCTGGAAACAAACCTTGGTGATAAAGCTTCAATAGAGACCCCTTTTTCCCATAAAAACTCTTACAGGAGTGAATTTTCCTTCCTAGGGGGAGATCTCCTCTCACTTCCTGTTGTCTCCCTCCGTTTGTAAGTCGGAGTCGTTTGTAAGTTGGATGTTTGTAACTAGGGGACCGCCTGTAATACTATAATATATATATTTGGGGCGGCACAGTGGTGTAGTGGATAGCACTTTCGCCTAGCAGCAAAAAGGGTCACTGGTTCGAATCCCGACCATGACACTACCTGCCTGGAGTTTGCATGTTCTCCCTGTGCCTGCGCTGGTTTCCTCCGGGTACTCCGGTTTCCTCCCACACTCCAAAAACATGCTGGTAGGTTAATTGGATCTTGTATAAATTGGCCCTAGTATGTATGAATGTGAGTTAGGGACCTTAGATTGTAAGCTCCTTGAGGGCAGGGACTGATGTGAATGTACAATGTATATGTAAAGCGCTGCGTAAACTGACGGCGCTATATAAGTACCTGAAATAAATAAATAAAATAAATATATTTATTATGTATACATATACATACTATTTATTATATATACATATACATACTAATACTATACTATACTATATATATTATGTTTGGGGGTTCTAAGTCATTTTCTAGCAAAAGATACTGATTTTTACTTGTAAACAAAAAGTGTCAGAAAAGGCGTGGCCAGCAAGTGCAAAACAAAATCAAAAGAACTTCCCAGCTCAACTTACCGACCAGCCTGCAACCAACCGAATTGTCCTAACAGTATGCGTTAAAAACAGGGGTGTAGCTTGCACACATTTGCAAATACATGCGTAAGCTGCAGAGCCCAGTCAAGGCCCCCCCCCCAATATTATCTGCAGTACTAATCCATGCATTATAATGGATAGGCAGAGGGGCAGGCATGGTCTTCAAGTGGATAGAAGGTATGGGAGTGTTTGGGGGCCCTAAAGAGCAACCATTGAACAGCAGCAATCCAAGATTGTGAATTGGTGTGTTTATGAATATATTAAAGGGGGTGTCAACACTGATGTAGTGCAGTGGTTTATATATTTTATTTTTATTTTTTTATATTAAGCCTATTAAAATATCTATTTTCAGTGATACTATAATAACTAAAAAAGGTACGCATTCCCTTAAAATAAAAAAAGGTGTATATTTGTATGGCAGCCATACTGTGAGACGCCCCCGGTGAGACACGTACACGGTGTGTGGCTGGTGAAAAACACGAAGGAGACCCCGGCTCTCACGCTCCACTTTCGGCTTTCACTTCCAGGAAGGAGGATGCTGTCTTGGGTCTTGGTCAATGCCAGGGAGAGCTGATGGAGGAGGTACCTGGCCCGAGAGAGGATGATAATCTGATTAATCCATTCTCCTGGCATACAATGCAATCTTATTAGCTGCCAGCTGAAGTGTTTTTACAGCCAAGAATGGTGACTGCAGGGCGAGCGAGCGGCCGAGCGTTCTGGTCGATCACATGACTTACTGATGTCGGACTTTGACAAACGCCCAAGAGAGCAGCCAAGGGACCAGTAAACAGAACATACAAGTTTTATAGATGTTCTGAGCATTCCTGGTCTGAAACATTTCCATCATTGACATTTAAAGCTGAACCCTGAGCATCAAAACGTAACTCCACATTTGTGGGATAAAAAGAGCAAATTAAATAAATAACAATATAGTACATACAATTGCGGCACAAGTCATATTGTAATTGAATGTTATTAAAAATTCCCTTTCCTTTCAATCTGCTGCAGCTGTCATGTCCTGTAAAATGCAATATGGCCACCTTTGAGGCGCTCTGTACACGGATGTAATTTCCTGCTAGTGTGATTGGCTCACCGATTTTCCCAGAAGCCTACACTAAGATACAAGTCAGAATTTGGGCATCCTCTGCAACAAAAATGTCATTTTTAGCGAGAGACTCCCAAAGAGAAAGCATGTCTAAAGGGATGCAGACCACCCTCTTTCCTCGGACACAGCTGATCACAGATCGGGATAAAAGGCCAATCACGGCCAACATACCAAGTAATCAGCTGTGTCCAATGACAGCTGATCGCGATGTAAACACACTTGTCTTTTTGGCATTCCTTTCCTCATACGGTCACAGCGTGAGGAGAGGAGAGCTGGCAACCGGCAAGTGTGAAGGGGGGGGGGGGCATCTACACTGATAACCACCAGGGCACTGATCATCAGTGCAGCCCCCATAGTGCCCAGCAGTGTTGCCAATCAGTGCTGCCTCATTAGTGCCCATCAGTGCTGCCTCATTAGTGCCCATCAGTGCTGCCTTATTAGTGCCCATCAGTGCTGCCTTATTAGTGCCCATCAGTGCTGCCTCATTAGTGCCCATCAGTGCTGCCTCATTAGTGCCCATCAGTGCAGCCCATCGCTGCAGCCGAGCTGTGCCCATCGGCGCAGCCTAGCAGTGCAGGAGAAAATGTACCTGTTTGCAAAAACGTTTTTTTTTTTCAAAATGTTCAGTCTTTTTTTGTTTGTTTAGCAAAAAAAATAAAAACCCCAGTGACAATTAAATACCACCAAAAGAAAGCTATCCGTCTCAAAAAAATGATAAAAGTTTCATTATCAGTACAGTGTTGAATGACCGCGCAATTGTCATGCAAAGTGCAAAAGTGCTGAAAGCTGTAAATTGGCCTCGGCAGGAAGGGGGTGAAAGTGCCCGGTAGACAAGTGGCTAATCCATTCACTGAGCTGACTTACAAAATATGCCACTTATTTTATTCTTTAAAGGGCACGAGCTTTAGATTAATATCTGTCAAAATAATATCACTGATGTCCCAGAGGCAGGCTGAATCTCCCATATCCTGGGTCTGCCCTAAAGAATGTGCTGGGTGTAGCGCTGTTGCTATGTGTGGCCTCCCAAGAATGTGACAATGACACTCAGGAATCAAACAACAAACACAAGATGTGTCTTCCTCGTCTCCCCTGCAGCTGGAAATTCCTTCACATCGATGTGTGAATTGTCCTTTCAAAAGCCTACATGTAGAGATGTCACCGACACACCAGAACGTTTCCTGCTCCGCGATCGCAAACAATGCTTTAAGAGTGGAATTCAGTTTTTAGATGCAAGTGAACAATCGCTTGTTTAAAGTGGAACTTCACTCTCTTAATCAACATTTTTAACCACTTGTCTGCCAGACACTCTCCCCCCTTCCCGCCCAGGCCAATTTTCAGCTATCAGCGCTGTCACACTTTGAATGACAATTGCACGGTCATGTGACACTGCACACATATGACATTTTTATCATCTTTTTGAGACAGATAGAGCTTTCTTTTGGTGGTATTTAAACACCACTGTTTTTTAATTTTTGCAAAAAAAAAAAAAAAAATTAAAAAGACCAAAAAAATTGTGAAAAAAAAAAAAAAAAAAAAAAAAAAGATTTTATTAGTTTCTTTTACAATATTTTCTAATAAGTAATTTTTTTCCTTCACTGATGGGAACTGATAGGCTGCACTGATGAGGCTGCATTGATGGGAACTGATAGCCTGCATTGATGAGCACCGATGAGGCTGCACTGATGAGGCGGCATTGATGAGCACCGATGAGGGTGCACTGACAGGCTGCATTGATGAGGTGGCATTGATGGGCACTGATGAGGCGGCATCGATAAACACTGATGGGAACTGATAGGTTGCACTGATGAAGTGGCACTGATAAGCATTGATAGACTGCACTTAGAACCCCCAAACATTATATATTTTTTTAAAGCAGAGGCCCTAGAGAATTAATTGGTGGGCGTTGCATTTTTTCTTATGTCACACGGTATTTGCGCAGTGCTTTTTAATGCAAAATTTTAATTTCAATGAAAAAAAACACAATAGATAACCAATTTTTTTTGTAAAATATAAAAGATGATTAAAATGAGTAAAAAGATACCAAACAGGTCACGCTTTCAAATGGTGCCTGTGCAGCGGCGAAAATAGATGTAAATTTTACTATTCATAGGTGATGCATTAAAAGCCTTTACCACTTTAGAGGTACAGAGGAGGTCTGGTGCTGGCATTACTGCCAATGATCTTACCTTCACGGCGATACCTCACATGTGTGGGATGATCACTGTTTGCGTGCGCGTGAGGCTAATGCGTGCGTCCGCCTTTGGGTGCGAGCGTGGGCACTTTACTTTTTTTTATTATTATTAATTTATTTTATTTCTACACTGTTGCTTTCATTTTATGCATCCCTTTTTTTACAACAAGTTTACTGAGAGAGAGTACATAGACAAAGGTTACAGCAATAGTATGCACAAATGATGACCGCATACAAGTATTACAGAGTAGTTCAACTCTGATGAAGGTAACCAGTGTAATGTACAGATAACGGTACAAATCAAGGTAAGCATGGGACCATGGTAATAGGGGGATATAGGAACTCTGGAGTTAAAAGTCATACAGCCTTGGCATTCGCCGCATCACAGCTAGAGCATCCCATATCTTGTGGTATTTCAGTGGGCAACCCCTATTTGTGTAGATAAGTTTTTTATAGGTATAAATAAAACAAACAAAAACCGCGCTTGTACACCTAAATGCTAAATGTATGTGGGTCCATCTACAGCAGGGGGTAGGGAACCTGCGGCTCTCCAGCTGTTGTAGAACTACATTTCCCATGAGGCATTGCAAGGCTGATGAATACAATTACTCCCAGAAGATTGATGGGAAATGTAGTTCTACAACAGCTGGAGAGCCGCAGGTTCCCTACCCCTGATAGAGAAAAAGAAAGTAGTGTGTGCACAGTCAATGGAAAGGAAGCTGATCCATAAAATATGCTATATGCTACTAAAATAAAAATCATGGATGGACAGAACATTGCATAATATTGTTGACGCACATTTCTGCAATTTACCTAGAATAAACGAGTGCAATTATGCTGAACAAACAACAATGGGCTAATAAATGCAATCACATCATATACTGTATGTTACCATATGGACTTATAAATGTAGATGCCTATATCTGCTATAATATGCAAATCTACTGAACAGTGTCTCTGTACATAGTCCTGATCATTAAAGGATCATCATATATAAATTAGATCCAGGGCCGGCTCTACCAATAGGCAGAGTAGGCGGCCGCCTAGGGAGCACTGCTGCCTAGGGGAGCCTGGCCACTGTTGATCTGTCACTGGCTGCTCTGCAATGATTCATGTAAAATCTGACATTGTCTGACTGAGATAATGAGATTGTATTATCACATGCCATTTGCAAACCTATATAGAAATAGTGACTGATCTGCCAAATACCCCCCTCCGCCCTCACCCCCTATGAGGCTGTATTTGATGGGCACAGGTGACACTGTATTTGATGGGCACAGGTGACGAGGTATTGCTTGGCGCTGGTGATACTGTATTTGATGGGTACAGGTGAGGCTGTATTGATTGGCGCTGGTGAAGCTGTATTTGATGGGCACAGGTGAGGCTGTATCGATTGGCACTGGTGAAGGTGTATTTCATGGGTACAGGTGAGGAGGTATTGATTGGCATTGGGGAAGCTGTATTTGATGGGCTCTGGTGAGGCTGCATTTGATTGGCGCTGATCAGGCTAGGCAGGGAAAAATGGATGGAGTCAGGGGTGGGGCCAATGGGGGGAGGCAACATGTGGTTTCGCCTAGGGTGTCAAAAATCCTTGCACCAGCCTTGATTAGATCTGAAAAGGATGACACAAGCCAGTGTCAGAGATGTTTTTCTTGAGAAAATTCCAAAGTTGACAAATGTAGACCTTCACCAGACAGTAACCCCAATGGTAAATCCTACTCACCGGATCTATAGGATTCTCATTACAAGAATCAATAGCCCTGTAAGATCAAGCCTTTTGTTGTCCCAAAGAGATGTTCTCCTATAGTTCTCAAGGAACGGTTCTCCTCCTCCTTCTATACACCGGTCATCCCTCCTCCTCCTCCTAGTTTTTTATAGGGCAAGGCTGCGTTTACTGCGGTCACCCAATCCTGGAGGGATGGAGGTACGGCCCGCAGCCATACACGTGCGATCAACAATCTAGCTGTAAAGTGTTTCTTGGAGAAAAATGTGTAAATATTTATCAGCGTCTGGGTCGGGAAATAATCCCAATAAACACCTCTTCGGGCATAACGTGAGCGGAGATCCCATGCAATCGTGGAGGAATTTCACGATCTGGGACCAGTAACCCTAAATAATAGGACACGTCCAGATCAAGTGATAGAATGACCCCATTCCTAACCCGCATCTAGTGCGCATAGGGCTGTAATTTGCACGGTACCTAATCATTTGTGGAGTATATATAATTGTGTTAGGCAGTCCGGAGAAACCAGCCTGCAGGCCTCTAGCACAACGCTCCACTCCGCATCATCCATCCCACCTAGGTCAGCCTCCCAGCGTGATTTGAGTTGGTAGGCTAGAGTCGTAGCTGAGGGTGTAATCAAGCAACTATAAAAGATGGATGTGAGTTTCCTTGAGTCGGAGCCCCGTATAATTTCAAGGGGGTACATTTTTTGCTGATGTTGGATTACCAAACTGGGAGACCAACGCATGGCGGAGCTGGAGGTAGCGGAATAGCATCGAGTTTGGGAGGTCAAATTTGTATCACTTTTATTGCGGTCACAAGGAATGTAACCATCCTTGTGACAGTAATAAGCGGTGACAGGTACTCTTTGTGGAGGGATCTGGGGTCTATAATGAATGTAAACATCCCATGTGACAGTAATAGGCAGTGACAGGTCCTCTTTATGAAGGGATCTGGGGTCTATAATGAATGTAAACATCCCATGTGACAGTAATATGCAGTGACAGGTAATCTTTATGAAGGGATCTGGGGTCAATAATGAATGTAAACATCCCATGTGACAGTAATAGGCAGTGACAGGTCCTCTTTATGGAGAGATCTGGGGTCTACAATGAATGTAAACATCCCATGTGACAGTAATAGGCAGTGACAGGTACTCTTTATGGAGGGATCTGGGGTCTATAATGAATGTAAACATCCCATGTGACAGTAATAGGAGGAGACAGGTCCTCTTTATGAAGGGGTCTATAATGAATGTAAACATCCCATGTGACAGTAATAGGCAGTGACAGGTACTCTTTATGGAGAGATCTGGAATCTATAATGAATGTAAACATCCCATGTGACAGTAATAGGCGGTGACAGGTCCTCTTTATGAAGGGGTCTATAATGAATGTAAACATCCCATGTGACAGTAATAGGCAGTGACAGGTCCTCTTTATGGAGGGATCTGGGGTCTATAATGAATGTAAACATCCCATGTGACAGTAATAGGCGGTGACAGGTCCTCTTTATGGAGGGATCTGGGGTCTATAAGATCCCTCCTTTGCAATTAAAAGCATTCAAAACACCAAGATCCGTGTTTTTGAATACTTTTGATTTTTTTTTTTTAAAATGGCACCAATGAACGTCGAGTTGACATCCTGGTTACCATAGCAGAGAGCCGATCCCCACTGTGTTTGGGTGTCCCAGCTGCCGGCAGACATTCTGGCTGGTAGGACGGGAGAGCCTGAGCAAGTCGCAGAAGGCCCCTGTGCTGCTTTTAAAGGGTCGGTTCACACCATATGCAGTCAAGTGTGTTACATAGTTACATAGTCAGTGAGGTTGGAAAAAGACACAAGTCCATCAAGTCCAAGTGTGGTTTTTTTCTGCAACAAAAAACACATGGAAAGTAGGTTACATGGTTTTCAATGGCATAGTTCACACCAGTGCAGTCAGTTGCAGAGATTTTCAGTTCCAGAAAAAAAAAAAAAAAAAAGTAGAACGTGCTGCATTTTTCCTGCACTGGACTGTACTGGAACGCAGCAAAACACAAAAATGAACTGAAAAGCACTGGAATGCATCAAAAACGCATCAAAACGCACTGGAACCTAGCATAGTGAAAAATAAAAACAAGAAATAAGAAGAAAAAAAAAAAAGCACCTGCAATGCATCTGGAAATGCATCAAAAACGCACTGGAGCGCGTAAAAAACGCGTTAAAAACGCGCATGCAGAAACGCATCCGGAACAGATCTGGAGTGTGTTTTTGTGGTGTGACCCGGCCCTAAGGCCTCATACACACGGGCGTATATAAAATAATAAACAAAACGTCGGGCCCGACGTCAAGGAGATAAAGTCGACGTTTTTCGGCGTTATGCATTGGCGTTTTTGAGCGCTAGTGAGCGTCGGCGTCAATAGACGTTTTTTAAAAAAAAATCATTCCTCTGCTATTTTTCAACCTAAAAACGTCGGCGTCAAAAAACGCCGGAAAACGCCGGTACAATATTAGGTGGCGTTTGTTGGCGTTTGTTGGCGTCTGTTGGCGTCTCGTGGCGTTTTGCGGCGCTTTTTGACGTCGTTGCAGCCAAGGAACGCGCTGGTCGTGGGTTCTCTGATACGCCGACGCCATCTACAGCTCAAAAACGCCGACGTATTTTATGTGGCCATTGACTAACATGGGGAGCAGCTAAAAAACGTCAGTAGACGCCGGCGTCAAAATACGCCCGTGTGTATGAGGCCTTATAGTTAGCCGTTCTGATTGCCATTACAAGAGAGCCGACCACCGGCTGTGGCTCACTGTGATTGGTCAATTTGATCACATAGCACAGACAGGGCCAATCACAGCCCATCTGTACCATGTGATTAGCATTGACCGCAATCACAGCTAATCACAACAAAACAGATTGAATGGTTCGGTTTCATTCAGTAAAATGCTTGCTTATAGCAGTGCAATTCCCTGCTATAAGCAAACATAAGGAGTAAAAAAAAAAAAAAATAATGATCACTTCCCCAGAGTAGTACAATGTTACTATGGAGACAGTATATTGCTCTGGTACAGTGTGTTAACCACTTGCCGACCGCCCGCCGCAGCCTGATGGCGGCAAGGTGGCTCGTTATTGCGAAACGCCGTCACAGGACGGCGGCCGCGGCAACTAGCATTGTGAGCGCGCGCTTGCGCGCTGTGTTTGGGGGGATAGGGTGGACTCGATCGCCGCCGGCTACCCACGATGGCCCCCCCGGCACTGAAACAACGGAGGTCCGTGAATGTAAACACGGATCTCTGTTCTGTTAGAGGGGGGAAGGGCAATAATCACAGGCTTCCTGTATATGGAAGCCGTGATCATCCCCTTCCGCCAGCCGGTGCAGTCCCCCCACAGTTAGAACGCCCAGGGAACACAGTTAACCCTTAGAGCACCCCCTCCAGGTTAACCCCTTCACTGCCAATGGCATTTACACAGAAAGCAGTGCATTTTTATAGCACTGATCGCTGTATAAATGCCAATGGTCCCAAAAAAAGTGGCAAAATGGTCCGACATGTCCGCCGCAATATCGCAGTACCGCTAAAAATCGCAGATCACCGCCATTACTAATAAAAAAAATTTAAAAAATAAAAATCCCAGAAATTAATTATCATTCGTAAATGCGGCAACTTTTGCGCAAACCAATCAATAAACGCCGATTGCGATTTTTTTTACCAAAAATATGAGGAAGAATTTTTTTGGATTTGTATTTTAGCAAAAAGTAAGAAATTTGTTTTTTTGGCAAAGTTGTCGCTCTTCTTTTGTTTATAGCGGCGATCAGAAACGACGCAGAGGGGATCAAATACCACCAAAAGAAAGCTCTATTTGTGGGGAAAAAAAGGACGCAAATTTAATTTGGGTACAAAGTCGCACGACCGCGCAATTGTCAGTTAAAGCGACGCAGTGCCGAATCGCAAAAAGTGCTCTGGTCCTAAAGTGGGAAATCCTTCCGGGGCTGAAGTGGTTAAAAAAAAAAAATTGTAAAAAAAAAAAAAAACATATATTTTTTTTGGTACTGTCACCAGTCAGTGTTTCCGATCACCGCCACACCCGCCATATGATAACGCTGTACTGCACTGGTGACAGTAAGAAAAAAAAAAGTGAAAAATGTTTTTTTCTTTAACTTCTTCATGATGTAAAAAATTGTGAGAAAAAATTCCAACTGCAAAAAACTCGCCATGCCTCTTACTAAATACCTTGGAATGTCTACTTTTCAAAAAGGGGTCATTTGGGGGGTATTTGTACTTTCCTGGCATTTTTGGGCCTCAAGAAATGAGATCATCCATCAGTATCAGATATATATCCCATAGTTTGTGGATTCTGTAACTTTTCCTACTGACTAAATATTATACACTGATTTGGGTTATTTTGTAGCAGAATACATTTTGGGCTAAATTTATGAAGAGCAATTATTTATTTGCTAAATTTTATAGCAGAAAACAAAGAAAAAATGTTTTTTGTTTTTTTTTTACAATATTTTCAGGGTTTTTTTCATGTATTCAGCAAAAAAAAAAAAAAAAAAAAACTCAGTGGTGATTAAAATACCACCAAAAGACAGTTCTATTTCTGTGAGCAAAATGATAAAAACGTCATATGGGTACAGTGTAGCATGACCGCACAATTGTCATTCAACGTGTGACAGCGCTGAAAGCTGAAAATTGGCCTGGGCAGGAAGGGGGTGAAAGTGCCCGGTATTGAAGGGGTTAAATGTCACAAAACATGAACATTCTTAGCAAATGTGTAAAAGAGGAAGAAAAGAACGGCCAAACTAAGATGAAAGATTTGCTTTAACTAACTGTCATTTTCTCTTTGCTCTCCCTCTACGTTCCCAAGCCAGCTCTGGTCCATGCAGTTATACATTTTCTGTTATTTCAGTAGCATTCTGCCACCTCCTGGTGATAGAAGGGTATTACATTCATAAATTAAACCTAACGGCTAAAAAAATAAAGGGAATCGACTGCTCACCCCAAGTGTGTCTATGGGAATGTTTGACCATTCTTCCAAAAGGGCATTTGTGAGGTCAGGCACTGATGTTGGATGAGAAGGCCTGGTTTGCAGTCTCCGCTCTAATTCATCCCAAAGGTGTTCTATCGGGTTGAGGTCAGGACTCTGTGCAGGACAGACAAGTTCCTCCACCCCAAACTTGCTCATCCATGTCTTTATGGACCTTGCTTTGTGCACTGGTGCAGTCATGTTGGAACAGGAAGGGGCCATCTCCAAACTGTGGAGCATAAAATTGTCCAAAATGTCTTGGTATGCTGACACCTTAAGAGTTCCCTTCACTGGAACCAAGGGGCCAAGCCCAACCCCTGAAAAATAACCCCACCCCATAATCCCCCCTCCACCAAATGATTTGGACCACTGCACAAAAGCAAGGTCCATAAAGACACAGTTGAGAGAGTTTGGCATGAAGGAACTTGAATGGCCTGCACAGAGTCCTGACGTCAACCCTATAGAACCCATTTCGGATGAATTAGAGCGGAGACTGTAAGCCAGGCCTTCTCGTCCAACATCAGTGCTGACCTCACAAATGCTCTTCTGGAAGAATGGTCAAACATCCCCATAGACACTCCTAAACCTTGTGGGCAGCCTTCCCAGAAGAGGTGAAGCTGCTATAGCTGCAAAGGGTGGGCCAACTCAGTATTGAACCCTACAGACTAAGACTGGGATGCCATTAAAGTTCATGTGCGTGTAAAGGCAGGTGCCCCAATACTTTTGGCAATATAGTGAAAATTTAATTTCGGCAAGCGACTCCCTCTCTTGTAAAAGCCATCCTAGCGGCTCATGAGCTGCTGATTGGCTCTTACAGGCAGCGGAAGGGGACGTCCAACTCCTCCCGCCGCCCTCCAGTGCCTTTCCGGGCTCTCCCATGCAATCGGGGACTTGGAGAACAGATTTAGTGGTGGCACCAGATTACCATAGAGCTGGCCAGGAGCTAGATGGTCCCCGGGCCATCTCTATAATCCTGGGAGGCCGGAAGCGACGTCATGACATCACTTCTGGCACTGGCAGATTAAAACACGGTCAAATCTTTTACCCAGGAAAGCAGAGATCAATACTTTTTTTTTCTTTAATCTCAGGCTTTCCAGGGTAGAGGAGAGATTGGGGGTCTTATAGACCCCAGATCTCTCCATAAAGAGGACCTGTAATGCCCTATTCCTATTACAAGGGATGTTTACATTGTAATAGGAATAAAAGCGAAGAAAAAGAAAAAAAATTAAAGAAACAGTGTAAAAATAAATAAATAAACAAAATTATTTTTAAAGCACCGTCCCCTCATTCTCGCACGTAGAAGCAAACGCATACATAGGATGTTCGCAGCACACATGTGAGGTATCGCCGCAATCGTTAGATCGAGAACAATAATTCTAGCGCCAGACCTCCGCTGTAACTCAAATCCGGTTACCTGTAAAAAATGTTAAAGCGTTACCTATGGAGATTTTTAAGTACTGTAGATTGGCGCCACCCCACAAGCGTGCGTAATTTTAAAGCTTGATATGTTTGGTATCCAATTACCCGGCGTAACATAATTTACCAAACAAATCCAGCTATTGTGTTTTCTTGCATTTAAATTAAAGTGTATTTCCCCCCCAAAAAAAAAAAATTGCGTTTGAAAAATTGCTGCACGAATACCGCATGACATAAAAAATTGCAACAATCGCCATTTTAACCACTTCCTTCCCCACCCATACAGCAGAATGACGGCCGGGAAGTAGTTGTATTATCCTGACTGGGTGCCATATGACTTCCAGCAGCACAAGCACAGTGATTGGTAGTGCAGAGTGTCGCTCCTATGACGTAGGCTCTTTACCATGTGATCAGCTGTGTCCAATCACAGCTCATCACACGGTAACCAGGAAGTGCATTTTATCGGCTTTTCCTCTACTAACGCTGACAAGGTGCGAGTAGAGGAGAGCTGTTCGGCATCTCTCCTAAAGGGGTCTGCACTGATAATCAGTGCATTGATTATCAGTGCAGACTCACCAGGGATGCCCACTAGAGCCCACCAGGGATGCCAATCTGTGCCCATCAGTGATGCCTGTCAGTGCGTGCTCCTCAGGTACCGCCCACCAGTGCAGCCTAAGAGTGCCCATCAGTGCCGCCTAAGAGTGCCCATCAGTGCCACCTCATCGGTGCCCATCAGTGCTGCCTCGTCGGTGCCGCCTCATCGGTGCCCATCAGTGCAGCCTCATCGGTGCCCATCAGTGCAGGCTATGAGTGCCCATCAGTGCCACCTCATCAGTTCAGCCTATGAGTGCCCATCAGTGATGCCTGTCAGTGCGTCCTCCTCCTGCCACCCATCAGTGCCACCTATGAGTGCTCATCAGTGCCACCTATCAGTAGTGCACATCAGTGCTGCATATAAGTGCAGCCTCATCAGTGCCCATCAGTGATGCCTGTCGGTGTGTCCTCCTCAGTGCCACTCATCAGTGCTGAATATAAGTGCCGCCTCATCAGTGCCCGTCAGTGAAGGAGAAAACTTATTTACAAAGTTTTACAAACGAAAGAAAAACGTTTTCTTTTCTCAAAATTTTCGGTATTTTTTTATTTGTAGCGCAAAAATAAAAACCCAGCGGTGATCAAATACCACCAAAAGAAAGTTATATTTGTGGGGGGGGGTGGGGGGGGAGAATGAAAAAAAATTGTGTTTGGGTACAGTGTCGCATGACCGCGCAAATGTCATTCAATGAGCGACAGCGTTGAGAGCTGAAAATTTGCTCGGGCAGGAGGGGGGGGGGGGGGGATGGGGAGGTAAAAGTGCCCAGAATTAAAGAGGTAAAAAAAATAATTAAAAAAATAATTTTCTGAGAAATTTTCTAGCAAAAAAAAAAAAAAAGAATGGTGATTTTTACATGTAGGAGAGGAGTGTCAGAATTGGCCCGGTAGGGAAGGGGTTAACGAAGAGAGCTGCATTAATCTTTGTCTTCACCATCTACCCAGAATTCAACTTTTTGATCCTCGGTGCTTTTGTTGAACAGAAAACCTTTAAGAAGCCAGACACCGGATGAGCGCAGTTGTCCCCGAGCCGCACTGATGAGATTGGGTCATTTAAAGTTTTTTTCCTAACAATCACAGGGCCCGAGCTGGCCGTGTAATGACGTAAAACTACTGGCGGCTCCGATGATCAAGAGCCATTCCCCATAATGCAGCTACTTTACTGTCTATAATGGAGGGACATTGCGTTCCGGCTGCCGAGCGACAAATTACAGGGATGTACAGAATAGAATGCCTACCTCTGAAAACTCCGCTTTGCAATTATCTCTGCATGGCTGTCCTGGAGAATATCACCTGAAAAAAAAAAAAAGGTCATAAGAGGACGTCTGATTTAAAGTGGTTGTAAACCTCAGACATGAAATATGAACAAAGCATATCCCTCTATAGTGTGCACTTGTCTCTATACAGAGCACTAAGTGCCATTTTTGTCACCTGCCTCCTTCCTCTGCTATCAGCAAGAGTCACTTCTGACACCAAGAGATAAATGGTGACAGGGGAGGGAGCTCCAGCACACAGCCAGTGACTGACAGCATCAGTTATGTTCCAATGTGCTGTGTGTTCCCTCCAGTCAGCTCTCCTCACTGAGCTCTTCAGAGTGTAACTTCAGCTATTCACCCCCTTTTTTCTGACATTCATACAAGCTGTATAAATTCTGGTCTTCGAACAGATGTAGTGATACCAATGATGGGGCAATATTCCTCTCACTGACACCAATGATGGGGCACTATTCCTCCCACTGACACCAATGATGGGGCACTATTCCTCCCACTGACATCAATGATGGGGCACTATTCCTCTCACTGACACCAATGATGGGGCACTATTCCCCTCACTGACACCAATGATGGAGCACTATTCCTCCCACTGACACCAATGATGGGGCACTATTCAGTCACCCTCCTTATCACGGGGTAGTAACCACAGTCACCCTCCTTATCACG